>JANHGB010048976.1:0-31390 GCA_026283785.1 Coracopsis vasa
AGGAAAGGAAAGGAAAGGAAAGGAAAGGAAAGGAAAGGAAAGGAAAGGAAAGGAAAGGAAAGGAAAGGAAAGGAATAGACTGCACAATGTTCTCCAGTTGCACCTATAATGCCACTTGCAATGGCAAGGAAAAGTGCATGATAGAAACAAAGGTATTATTTGTCATACTGTCACCTTCTCAATGGATAAGGAGGTGGTGATAGTGATACTTTCCCACCATTTCAGGCAGCTGTATAGAATCATAGAATGGTTTGGGTTCAAATGAACCTTAAAGCTCATCCAGTTCCAACCCCCTACCATAGGCAAGGACACCTTTTGCTAGACCAGGTTGCTCCAAGCCTTGTCCAGCCTGGCTTGAACACTACCAGGGATGGGGCAGCCACAGGTACTCTGGGCAAGCTGTGCCAGTGCCTCACCACCCTCACATGGAAGAACTTTGGCCTAATATCTCGATCTTCCCTCTGTCAGGTTAAAGCCATTCCCCCTTGTCCTGTCACTACAGGCCCTTGTCAAAAGCCCTTTTCCATATTTCTTGTCAGCCCTTTAGATACTTGAAGCTGCTATAAGGTCTGTGAGTAGTCACCCATCCCAGCAAGGTTGGTGTGTGGCTTGGATCAGCCACAAGTGGGTCTACCTGGTTTAATAGCTCTTTTTACAGTGGATATGTTTCTGTTTTGACATCTCTCGGTCCAAAGCCCTTTGTCAGTCAGCATTTTCTTTACCTGCTTATCTGTTTTAGCTTCTTGTATAAAATACTGCTTCTTCCTCGTGGTCGCTCAAATGCTGCTATTTCTTCCTGTTGGTATAAAATGCTGCCAGTCCTAAATTGCCCATGCAGGTTGACAGGGTCGGGTAGGGAGGTAAAGAAGCAATACTTGGATAGAGCAGGAACAGCAGCAGCCACATTGCACTCTAGTACAGCAAACCTTTGGCCCCAAGATACCAAGTGCTGGAAGCAGCTGGCTAAGTTCCACGATTCAGGAGGCTGGACCCATCGAAAGTAAAATCCATTCACTGTCCTCAACAAAGAAATCTTTCTTCCAGTTATTTGTCTGGTGTTGGGCAGTTTGGGGTTTTTTTAAACAGATTGAAAACAAAACTGTTATTCAGTTGGTGTTCACGCAAAGTTTTGCCATTAATGATTTATATTTGCCCAGAGTTGGGCTCCAGTTTATTACAGACTTTCATCAAGAAAGATCAGCTTCAGGTTTTCCTGTCTTCAAGAAAGCTGAGGTTTTTTTCTCAGGTTTAAATGCCACCTAAAAGGAGGCCTCTTTAAAATACATGTTCTTTATGCATTAAAGCAGCAGCAAGATAGAGAAGAAAACTTTATTTTCTTTTGCAGGTCAGCTTTAAGGTCAGGACTATAAGCCTTTTGTAACTCCTTGAAATTTTAAACTGCTTTCTGAGCTAAATTGAATACCACTGCCTTTAGAACCAAAACAAACCACTGCACCTTTTCCCCTTCTGAAGAAAGGAAGTCTGAGGAGGGGAAATCTGCAATGGAGTAAGGAATAGGACCTAATTCCTGAGTATTTGATCCTGGTGTTTGAGGTGGGCAGGGATCCATGGGGCACCAGGAAGAAATCTCAGCTGCTGCTATAGCACCTACAGCAAAGCAGATAAATTAGTACATGGCAACTGGGAAACCTGGAACTCCTTGTCTCTTAAATGAAACAAAACTATAAAGCGTATCATCCATCTGTTAAGTACTTGCTTGTGATTTCCAACTCTTAGCCTTGCAAAAAGAGTGTAAGGGGATGCCAGGCACACCCTTGTTGTTTCCATCTCTATACAAGGCCATTGAGCAACTTCTTTTCCTATTGTAGAATTGGTGTCAGCACAAGGGGAAAAGGAGACTCAGAGGGAAATTCCTGACTTCTGTTTCATTTTATCCCAGCTAGGAAGGTGGGGCCAGTACCTGACATGCTTCAGGATGAGCTAGGTGCTGGTCAGCTCTCTGCCACCAGTCCCCAGCATTGCAAAGGCCTCATGTTGAGAGGCAGGATTTCTACCCTTTTCCTAGTGCCTCATCACCCTCACAGGGAAGAACTTCTTCCTAATAGCTCATCTCAATCTCCCCTCTGTCAGTTTAAAGTCATTCCCCCTTGTCCTGTCACTACCGGCCCTTGTCAAAAGCCCCTCTTCAGATTTCTTGTCGGTCCTTTTAGGCACTGGAAACTGCTCTAAGGTCTCCTCAGAGCCTTATGTTTTCCAGGCTGAACAAGCCCAGCTCTCTCAGGTTGTCTCTATAGAAGAGTGGTTCCAGCCTTCGGAGCATCTTCGTGGCCTTCTCTAGACTCCCTCTAACACATCAGATAAACACATGCATTTATCTTTATTAAGACAAGTCACTTGACAAGAGTGGAAATATCTTCCAGTTCACCAAATTATCGGTTCAGTGCTCACGAAGTCTCCTTCTGGAAGCTTAAGCAGCCATGGCCAAGGTCGCTTTCCCAGGGGCGGCTCCGAAATGGATGATGGAGGAGGAGAAGGAGGAGAAGGAGGAGGAGGGTCGTCTCCAGCGCCTTCCCCATTCCCCGCCCTTCTCCCTTCCTCCTCCTCCTCCTCGCCGAGCGCAGCGTCCCGAGCATGGAGCCTGCCTGAGACGCTCCGTGAGCTCCAGCAGCTGCGGCGGCGGCGGCACAACATGGAGGCTGCGGCCCCGCCGCTCCCGCTGCTGCTGCTGCTGCGGCTCCTGGCCGCGTCGGTGCTGCGGTGCGAACCGGGCTTGGCCGGGGGTAAGCTCTCGGGGGCGCGGGGCGGCGGGAGGCGGGCGCCGGTGTCCCTTTTGTTGTCGGACTTGAGCAAACTTTCCCCCGCGCTCCGCCGGGGTTGGGGGGGGCGGCCCGGGCCGGGCTCCGGCAGCGGGGGAAGGACGCGCACATGGACGGGACGGGAGGAGAAGGAGGGCGGGAGGCTGGGTGAGTGTTCCCCCCAAACTATTCCTCCTCACCCATGGTCGTGCAAAGGTGGGCGCAGGAGGAGGAGGCCTCTGCTTCCCGTCCCTCCTGCGGGGTGAACCCGGTTTCCCCCCGCGGGTCCTCAGGTAAACGGGTACAGTTGCCACAAGAGAGACAAAAGTCGCCCCCCTCCCCTTTTCGTTCTCGTTCCCTTCCCGTCCTTCCGCGGTTCCGAGCAGGGATTTCGCTAGGGTGTCGGGTGTCGCTCATCAAACTCTTGGCAGGGCTGAGGAGGGGGTGGGGGGAAAAGAGAGTGGAAAGAGAATGTGTGCGTGTGGGTCCCTTCCGGGCCCCCCAGCTCCGTTTTAAGGCTGTGGGACAGGGGCGCTGCAGCAGGAGGAACCGGCCGGCCCGGCTGGAAGCGGCGGCGGGCGGTGTCCGGCCCGAGCAGGGGTGCGGGGTCCGGGCCCGGGCCCAGTGCCGCGGTGGCTGCCGGAGCTATGTCCCGTCTGCCCCGTGCCGGCGGAGTGCTGGGCCCCGCGGTCACCCGCCGCCCGTCCCGGGCGCGGAGTCTATCCTTTGCTTTCTGTTTTTAAGCGAACGCGTTAAACCTTTAAAAGCACGAATAGAAGCAGTGCTCTGCCTGTAGCACCCGTGGGGAGAGGCTGAGATCCGTTCCCCATCCTTTCTCCTCATCCCTGCTTCGGTCCCCACTTGGTATCACCGAAGATGGGGAGTTAAAGCTGCATGTGTGAGACTTTTGGGTTTGTTTTGCTGCTGTGTCTGGTCTGCCCGAATACATCACCCCCGAGGTTCAGCAAGCTGAAGCCTAGTTGTGATTTCCTATGTAGTTTAGAAAACTCGGCAGTGTGGCCAAGGCTGTCAGAACATCACCTCGGGGCCTCCTTTATTAGGCCACCCACCTTTTCAAACTGTCTGTAATTATTAGAACTGTCAGTTAGAGCCAGAGAACAGACCATTTTCTGCTGGCATCATCGTTCTGTATTTTTAGTTGGAGCTCTGTGCAGGTGTGTGTTATGTGTTGCTTCTTCTGTTACGGTGATGTGAAAAAGATGCCCTTCACAGCTCTGGATGCACCTTCTCTGTGCATGTTGCCTTAGGTTTTTTTTCAGATGTTTCAGAAAACCTGAAGCGTGGCTTTGTCCCCTTCTGAATGCTTACGTTTGTGTAAAGATGTTCATGTTCCTACTTGACTGAATGAAGCTATGTAGCTTTGGGGGTGGGGGAATCAACATATAGGAGTCTTAGATGAAGAGAGAACAAGCTGATAGTGTTCTTGAGGATTTTCTGTACATTATGTAACAGATTTAACCATTTACACTTACTTAACAGACTCTAATGGGAATATTAAAAAAAGGGATAACTTTGGATTTGGAACTCTGAGGAAAATAAAAGTTCACAATAAAACTCAGAAATAAGTTGTAACTTGGAGCTTGGTTTTCATTCGCCCTGTTTTAGAGACAGTGATTCTTTTAACATAGCCCGTATCAAGAGTCACCTTCCTTAACATGCATGGAAAAGCTCTTCTACAAATGTGCCATTTTTTTTTTACTAATTAGCTAAAGAGTCATGGTTATAAATCTTAATGACATTGCTTTTGTTCTGCCTATTTAGTAGGAAGGCATGGGACTCTTTTGTTAGGTTGGTCTGGATTGTACTTTTAAGGACAGCTCATCTGTCCTTTCAGAAGGAGCATGGATGTGCTATGAGATGTTCTGTGTACTATGAATGTACTATGGCTTTTCATGGTTGTAGTTCAATTTCTGAGAACCTCCACTCTGCTTACACAGATGCCTGCCTTTAAGGGGCTTCAACTCTTATTTTTGTGTGCTTATCTTACAAATATTTAAATACATCTCTGCAAGAGTGAGGATATGCTGGAACGTCTGCAGTTTTAAAGCGTCTGCAAAGTTTGGCATGTTGCAATAGATCCTGAATATTTTGGCTATGAAATAATTTTGCTGCAGAGCTATGTCCTTGCTCTATACATGGTGGTGTCAGGAGTGGTGTTATTTATGTGGCCTGAAATAATGATGAACCTCTTTCAAATATGGGTTATACTTGACTCTTTTTTTACTGAGATAAGACAAAATGATCATTACATTCAGTACTTCCTTGAAGGGAGGAATTTCTTACCTGTGCAAAATATTAAGGAGCAAGATAGTTATAACAACAGCATGTTTTCATCTGAAAGTTCTAAATGTTTAATCTTGCACAGTAGGTGGTTTATGTGGGGATCTTAAAACGTGAAAGTAATTGAGATAACTCTTCCTTGAGAAGAGTCATCTCAAGCAAGAATTATTTTTACTTAAACCCTCAAAAGCATGGTTAGCTGTTGCTTGCTGTGCACTAGAACATTTCCCAAAACTGTGAGATTGTATCTTAGATTTCTTCAATGGAAAGACTACTTGTGTGTGAGGTGTCCCTGCCATGGCAGGGGGATTGGAACTAGATGATTTTAAGGTCCTTTCCAACCCTAACTATTCTATGATTCTGTGATTCCATTTGCCTGATATTCAGAAACACAAGACAGAGGTGAGCAGAGAAATGTGACAGGGTTGTTACAAAAGTTTGAAACTAGAGATGGAGATGGAATAAAAAATGCATTTTAATTTTATGATGGGGAAATGTGATATGTAGGAGTCCTTAACTGCATTTAGGTGCCATTTCAGTCAGTCTGTCATTGATTTAGGGGGCTATTTTCCTAGTAACTACTCCTAGCATAATATGAGGGTCTGTCACAAATTATGGTCATAAATCCTCTTGAAATAGTGAGGAAATACTGCAACTCCAGTCTGACTCTGAAGTTTAAGTTGATCCTTTAGAAGCACGGAATCTTCAATCTCCAGACAAAGTATGATGGCTTTAACAGTCTTAGGTATGGTGTGTGAATTCATTTGTTACTATTTCATTTTAAATTAAATCAGGTTCATTTTAAATTAATTTTAAAGCATCCACAGATTCTTCAAGATTACTCATACTGTAAATGTGTCTGTAATGTATAAATCAGCTTGACACACAAAGTCTGTGCTTCAGAAGAGCGTGAATGCATTTCATCAATAGCCTGGTGTAAATTCCACCATTGCCTCTTGTATTTTTTACTTTTTTTTTTTTTTAAAACAGCTGCTTTAACTTTTATCTTAAGAATGTTTTTGGGTTTGTTTTTTACTGGTGTGTAATGTTGTTTTGTTCCAGCTATGAATTTTCTCAGTTTGGTGTATTTCTTGACTAATGCAAGCCAAGGTAACTTTTTAGCAAACACAGAGGTTGTTTCTAGGAACTTGTTACCATTTACTGTTATGGTAAGGCAAGAGCATAACAACCAATAAAGGTTACAAAATCTCTCTGAATTTAGACACACGTGACTTACAAAGAGTTTCTAATGTAACCTTGCTTCTAGTTAAAGTTTAGCCAGCAATACAAAGTTAGAAGTAGCTCGCTCTCTTTTTATTAAAGCACAAGAGATTTCTCTATTTGTGATGCTCAGAAATAGCTTTAATGGCAAGGTTAGTTCGTGTTAGATCAGTATTTTTTGTGAACACGCTGTATTTTATGAAAGCAATCTGCCATCTTGAGGTTGAGCGCAATTACTATGTTTAAATTCTTTGTTAGAAAGAAGCTATGGTAGGTAACTTTATTTCTCGTCATTCTAAGAAATCCTCTGATTTTTAATTTATGTCTTTAACCCAAGAGCTATTAAACATTCAAAATGTTTGGCTTTTGTAAGTTTGGAATTTCTCATGGGACTTGATATGGCTGGAAAAAACACAGCACCGAAAACACTTGAAGGAAGTAGTTGTTATTTTCTGCTCAAGACCTTTGTTCAGAACTCAAATAGGTGTCAACCTGAGCCTTGAGGAAAGAGCAACAATAGAACAAGTATCCCTACAGTTTATGGCACAGGCCAGCAACGATGCAACTCTACTATGCATAATGGAGTCAGCATTTGGTTTGGAGATTTTGAGGCATGTGGATTATTTTCCTTTTTTGCTATATTGCTGTCTGGCAGGATGTGTCCAACAGCACTGCAAGTTCACTTAGGGCAGAAGCAGATAATTAGGTTATTGGCTGAGGACACTGGCTGGCCAAAGCCATGTGCTGTTTGGATGCTCGAAGCTTTCTGAAGAAGTCAAAGATGTGCCATCTCCTGGCAGCCCACAGCTGGGACCTCTAACTGCAGGAATTACTTCTGGCGAGTCTTACTCCTATTAAATTAGGCCATGGAAAGTCTCATGGTAGGGTCAAAGGGTATTTTGAGTACGTCTTGAGGTTTCGGGTGATGAAACAGTTGTGGTGAGAGGAGGAAAGAAACTGGGAAGTATGTCCCGCAAAGTATTGCTTGGTGCAGTGGTTTGTTAGGAGTTTATGGGCCAACACTCCTTCTCTCTCAGAAAAATCAGACTGTGGAGGTCACCAGCATCTCATCTTTGTGGTTTCTGTTTAGTAAAGATTGAAAGTATCTGTTAAGCCACAAAATTCTGCTGAGAAGCTCCAAAGAGTGTAAGAGTGGGTGTTGAGGGTCCCTGTAATAAATGGGATTTTCAATTTCACTGTTTCCTTTACTCTCATTTGACTCACACTTTACCTGCCAGTATAGGGAGACATAAGGTGTCATTTTGTATTAATGTTAAATCCATCGGGCACTTTTGCAAGGATGCTGGTAAATTGACACATACTTGATTCAAATTGGTTTGTTTGCTCTGGATGACAAAAAGGTTAAAGCAACTGAAACTGCTTTTAGACCAATAAATACTTTATATGAGTGTGGTTTGTTAGATTAGCTTAATGGGGACAGTCTGCTGGGAAAAGGAATTTCTCAGTTATGAATAAGCTACAGAATTGTCTTCATTTCACAGTATGAAGGTTTATTGCTATTGCAGTAAACAGCACTGACAGCAGATGCAGTAGTAAGTTCCTAGTATGGTTGTCAATGGTGTGAGAAACTCAAATGTTGGCATATGTATTTAAAAATGTTCCCACTTATAATAGCTGTTGAATACTGCTTGGCACTTTGGCTTTCTGAAGTGCTGTAGAGTATTGGCTAATAGTGAATATTCTGCTAACTCAGCATCTATTATTTATCTTATATACATAGGGAAATTGAGTTTCCCCTGTTAAAGGTAATTTCCTTTGAACGGTAATAAACGTTGTCTTCGTGGGGGCAGAATTAAGGTTTTTAAACTCTGGTCTTCCTGTTGAGACTAAAGAGGTAAACCAAGTAATTGTTCAATAAAACTATGAAGTATGCTTTTCCTGAACTGTGGTGGAAAATGATGCTACTGGAGAAATGAAGTGGCAAGTGTGATAGGTTATACCTCTTACATCTGCTATGAAAGGTGGAAAGATTGAAATTATATTTCTGTCTTTTGGTGTGGCTGGATTTTAACATTTTTTTCTCATGGATTCTTGTTAGAGGGCACATGATGTCCTTTCAAAGTGCAGTGCTCTTAGTTTCATGATTCTGTCCTTTTTACAGTACCCCTGTTGACTTGACTTTTGTCTGAGAGGGAGATGAATGATTAAATTACTTACCTTAAAATCTCTTCATTTAGCTTGGGATTTGACAATGATGATTCCAGAGGTTCTCTGTTGCCCTTTCTTTAGGTTGCCTGAAGTGTATATTGACTTTCACTTCACTGTGTTGTTGCATTAAATGTGATTCATTAAACATTTGTTAATACTTGTAGCTTGTTGCACATGGTAGTAAAAGTGATAAATTAGCTCTGGGGGACTGTTGATCCTCAAGAAGAATTAGATCGGAGGTAGGAGATGGCAGCAAGTGAAGACAGAAGCTTGACCTTTTGTTTCTGTCGTGTTTTAAGAGTCAAAAAACGCCAAAGTGGGAGCAAGTGTTGCCTGCTTCATGTTCCTAAACCTGCTGCTGGATGAGGAAGAGCTGTGGTTGGGGTGCACCTGCTTAGTGAATTTCTTGGCTTTTGGGTTTGGAAATCAAGTAGAATTACTAAAATGTGATATTGTGGATGTTCTTTTCTGCTGTTCAGTGCTTGCTTTAACTAAATCAAAAGGGAAAAGAATGGAGGGTAGGAGAAAACGTAATGAAAGTGTACAGTGTTGTTATAATCTATGGGTTATTGATATGTCATTTGAGAACTTTTATAGAATAATGTATGTAGTTAAAAGCTTAAGCCATATACGCCACATTTTGAATTAGATCCAGATTATGCATAACAGCAGTAATGCACTTAAATCCTTGTCAAAAACTTTAGCACACCTTCTGTGGAAGTTTGAGTTTTACTTGGATTCTGCATTCATGGATGCCTTGTCCAGTTCTTGTACTTTTTTTTTTTTCATTTATTTTGCATAAACACATTCTTTTCTGTTCTTCCAAATAAAAAATCATCCTAGCTGGACTTCAGAAGGAGGGGAGAAAGAGAAAGTTTGGTTTGAGGTTTTTTGGCAATATATTTTATTATTATTTTTAGTGCAAACCTTCACACTAGAGAGCATGACTATGAAGAAGATGAAGTTGCTTCCTTTTGTACCTTTGTAAATTGAGAGGGAGACATACTCCTAAGCCTGCCTCAGTGTACTTGTCTTTAGATGAATTAAGAAAACAACAGCGCAGAATGCTGAAATGAAAGTGTATCTTGTGGATTAACCAAACCAAAATGTTTTTGTGAGACTTATATTGCTTCCAATTGTCTAGTGTGTAGGATGTCCTGAACTACAGCTGCACTTTGGTATGCCACACTTCTGATGTTCTCTTTTCTCTAGATAATTCTTAAATCAAGATCTGGGTTTGGCCTTGCTGTAAGAGATGAAATGCTTTTTCGGTGGACTCACGATGACAGTGGTGATCAGAAGAACCCTGTTTTATCTTGTACATGTTCCTGAACTAAAGAGCTGGGTTGTGCACGGTGTAGAAAAGTGTTTTTCAGGTTTCCCACCATGACACATCTCTGGGACCTTTTCTGGAGTAGCTGCCTTATGCCACCTGAAGCTTTGATTCTTTGTAGAGTGGAGTTTTTATTTTTTTCTTGTTTCTCTGACTTCCTAAATAACTTACTCTTTATGTCTGGCTCTTCAGATAAGACTGAAGGGTACTTTTTGGTGACACTGAGTGAGTTGTCTGCCAGTTATTTCGTTGTTACGAGATTTTGGTCTGTCTTGCACCCTGTGAGTTGCTTGGTCACTTTGTCATGTCCTTTTCAATCAGTCTGTCATTTCTGTGATACTTTGTGAGTTGTGGCATATTCCTGTCTAACCATGGAGAGGCTGTTGAGGGTTGAAATCACTGTGTTGAACTTTATTAATTCTTTTAAGTTGAATTCCTTAGCTTTAAGTTTTAGAAGTGGTTCATGCTTGATATTTGAGGCAATGTGAAAGGCTGTATGTCTTTATTATTGCTGTTCAAGGAACATTTCCAAATGATTGATGAAGGACAGCTTCTACAAGTTACTGTGCAAAAAGAAAAAGAAGGGGTTTGGGGCAAAGAAGTCCTGCTTGAAAAGGACAATCACAAAGCTATGGCATTTGGAGTAACCCAGGTAATGCTGCTGCTGTGCGTCTGTTTTCAGATACTGTTTTACTTTAATCACTTAGACCAGCATCTTGGTGATGCCACGAAAATACATTCCAAAACAGAAGTATATTTGTATCCGTTTTTCCATTACATTATGGAGGAAGAGAAAAAGCAAGAGTTTGGCTCTTGAATAGCAAGCTGCCCCTGCTGATGACAGTGAATAATTCAAGACGGAGAAGGAATGAAAGGTTATGAGATTTATTCTCTGATATTTAACTATAGAGAATATGTGTATAACATACTTAATGTTCTGTCTTAGCACTTGTAGCTTAGTACAAAAGCCAGAATGTTGTTTCTTGAACATCTCAAAGCAGCAGAATTTAAACCCCCAAAACCTAATCCTTTGTTACATACAAAGTGTCAACTTTGACCACTGAATCATAACCAGTGTATCAATCGCTACTTTTATTGTGCATATCATTTAAAGGGGCTTTGGAAGTTTTAATTTGCGAAACCAGTTATTTCAAACAGAGCTCTTGCCTGACTTCCTCTTTGTCAGGATGCGTCAGTTCTGAGCTTGGAGGAGGTGATCCTTGAGTATTAATGAGCTTTCTTGGGCTGCTCTTCCCTCCAGGACTTTATCTTATTGTGTCCTACCAAACAGATCCCTCAAGAAGCCAAAATCAGCTCTCCTGAAGTCCAGGGTAGTGAGCTTGCTGCGCACCCCCCCTCACCACCCTAAGGGTCACAAACTACAACATTTCATGGTCACTGCAGGCAAGGCATCCCTTGAGCTTCACATTCCCCACCAGCCCCTCCTTGTTGCAAACAAGGTCCAGCATAGCCCCTCTCCTCATTTGGGTCCTCTTATCACCTCTCAGGAAGGAGGTAATCATAGAGACATTCCTGGAACCTCCAGCTGTGTTGTCCCTCCAACAGATAAACTGTAGGTGTTCTACAAGAGTTGCACGCACATAACTTAAGTGAGCTCTGTAGCTTGTGTGCCGAAGGAATCCATACCATTTGAACTTCAAATGGCATGCTTGACAGTAGGTGTATTAACAGTCTGCTGCTAGGTCTTATTTGCCTAATAAAATTTTGACAAACACAGTCTAATATTTTCAGAGGAGTTGCTGTCTGTTCACAGTCAGTTTGTGGCCAAAAATGTGATATAGGTTGTGATTAATTTTCTCTTTGAAATGTTTTCATGGCTATGGTCATTCCACTCGATGTTACCATCACATCTGACTGCAACTGAAAAATTAAATACTCAGCTATGAAGATTTTAATTTAAAGGGCAGAGTTGGCCAAGAAGTTATGCTGGCTACTTTTGAGCTTCACTTCCTCTTCCAAAGCAACTGAAAACAACATGTTTTTCAGGACTGGGGGGTGGTAATGCTTCGGGTAATCCTGGCTGGTTGTGACAAAATCCCTGTGTAAGTACCTGTTAATGCCAAGGTCATTCTGTTGTTTGCAAATCTTAGCGTTTTAAAGAGCCTTCAAGACATTTGTGGAAAGTGGAGTTGTTTTGCATGAGCCAGAGGACTGGAAAATGCCTGGATTTTACCTTGTGACTGGTAGTTACTCAGTTTAAATGTGCTACCAGACTGCTCAGCTTCCCAGACCAGGGACAGGTTTTCCTGTAGTTGGCAGAAGTGTTGACCTAGGAAAGTATTATCTTATAAGGTCCTGGCTAATTTATGATGAAGTATGTACATGTGGAAGTGTGTGAGATACTGGGGGGAGAGGGGGGTGGTGAGAGGTATTCCACATATGTATATGTGTATATAATATGTATATATGTTCTTATGTGCTTAAATACTTGGTTAACCAGTTTCTCCTGCTTTGTTATTTGGGGTTGGGTTTTTTTGTTAGGGTTTGTTTTTTTTTTCCTTCCCCTTTCATTCTAGTGGTTGTGTTATTAAATAACTTTCCATTTCTGAAAAAAACTCACCTTGTTTATGGAGAATTTAACTCCTGATGTTTAATCCCAGTACATAATTTTAAGGAGGAAAGTTTCACAACTGCTAGGTATGGGATTGGGATTCAGTGTACCTGGATTTGGTTTTGGTGTTGTTACAGTAGCATGCCCTTAAGTCTTTGAACTCCAGCTTTTCACCTGAGAAAAGGCAACACTGGTATATAAAAGGATTCTCTGAATGCATTTTAGAGTGTTTTACACAAGAAGCACCCCAGAGTAATCTATTCCTATACATAATGCTGTTTAAATAACCTTCTAGTAATAAACCTACTTTGTTTGACTCCATCGTATTACTTTATTAATGACTGGTGTTTCATTGAAGAGAAATGAAGCTGCAGACTAACAGAACAGTAGATAAGGGATGCCCAAAAAGGTAGGGCGATGTATATTTTATTCATGAAAATTGTGCCCCGTAGTCTTTGGATCTTGCATTACAACTTCCCATACCTTTTGTAGTTTTTATTTTACAATTCCTGCATGTTGTATTCTTCTCCTGTGTTGGTAAATTTTCATCTCAGCTTGAAAGCTCTTCTAGGCAGGGATCTTGTGTATTGTTTTTCCTTTTACCTGCTTGCTTTGTGTTGTGTCGTGTCCTCCCCCCTTCTCCCAAGAACCAAGATTGCTAAAGGCTGGAATGTCTGTAGGTGGGTAATTAAAAACAGTGGTCAAGAGAACTCTTGGAAACTTGTTGGGTTACTTCTCTACTTCTCTAAGTAGGATGATGAGGCAGCATCATTGAATGGAAGGAAAAAACCCCACAAATAAAACCCAACCAACAACAACAAGAAAGCAATACCCAACCAAAACCCACAAAACAAAACACCCCAGACCACCCTCCTAATTCTGGCAGTTTGAAGAGGCTGCCTGCTGTCCCCTTGGCATGTGGCTCTGCTAACATTGTCTGTGCGTGATGGAATTGGTAAAACTGGAGAAGCTGCAGCTTAGACTGTGTTTGAGGATTGCTGCTTGGCATTCAGCCTACTGCACAATGGAGAGAAGATGAGCAGCCAGAAGTACTTTGCACTTGTGACCTTTGTTCCATATTATCTCTCAACTTGCGTGGTCCAAATCAAGGTCTTCATTGTTATCTGCAAAAGATTTAAACGATCTAGGATTCATTTACCTTGGGGATTACCACCTTGACACATCCAGCCCTCCTCCATCCTGCTACAGTAATTACAGCTCATGGAAAATAAGTCTGGTTGCTGATCCCCAGGGTGTGGAACTCCTGGCATCTGGAGACAGAGCACATCTGGCGCTGGTCCTCAGAGGCAGAATTCAGCCAGCCCAAAGCTTATTGCATGTGGGGAATGATGCAAGTGACTTATTTTCTCTGAACAATGGCTATGGGATCTTTGTAAGCACTGGCCTCTCGCCTGGTTATTTTGAGTTGCTGGTTGTATTTTTGTTGTTCTGGGTTTTTTTGTTCCCTTGAGGAAGTCTGTGTGCAATGAGGGAGGATGTGGAGTACTGTAAGTTCTTGATACAACTGACTCAGTCCTCCAAGCTATACTTCCTTCTTGACACTGGGAAAATGCAAAAATGCACATGTAAAAGCCACTGTGCCCATCCAGATGGCACTTGGTAGATACAGGTAAAGATTCTGGTGTGCTTTTTTTGTGCTTTTCTGATTCCTAGGATCCTGTGGAATCAATGTTGCAGGACACAAAGGGTTTTCTTTTTAAAGGAAATGTACTTCAGTGCCCAACTTTGAGGAATGTTCTTGGAACCCGTTAGTATCACCTTCCTTGTACAGGTTATAAGGCATTTTTAGAGTAACAAAACTTGCTTTGTTTCAGATAGAATATGAATTCAAAACCTAATAGCTATTCCACAGTTACATCCCCAGGGGTGCTTGTATTTTGGAATTTCCACAAAGATATATTCTGGAATACTATATTATAGTCTTTTCTCAGTTTTAGCCTTGGAACTCATTTTGTACTGGAGGGATTGGGGCTATGTAACAGGCTTGTGTTACTGAATCTGATCATCTGCTGGTCATATAATCTGATTCATTATCACGGTTGTCTATAACATGACACCTGTTTATATGTTTGCTTACAGCCTCTTAGAATCTTCTGGTCCACAAATACTAGTTTCTGATGAACAATGGTACCTTTTAGATATTCCTTCTCTTAACATATTTCTAAGAGCCTATGAGAACATTTCAGGTCTTCCAGATATGTTTTTGGCTCTTGCTTAGCAATGAGCCAGAGGTAGGTAGAAGGACTTGTTTGAATGGACAGCAGGAAAAGTAACCATTTGCTTAGCAGCTCACTTCAGGACAGGTACACTGGAATTGGTGTATTAGTATGGGATGGGAATTTGTTCTTTTACTTGTAAATTCTGCCATTCTTTTTTTATTATGGCTAAACTCTCCAGCTGTTTAGCTCCCTGGCCATTAACTGGGAGGAAGCTGCTTTACACATTCTTTCCTATGCTCAGTTTTAAACTCTAGCAGCAGTTCACTTTTTTTTTTTTTTTGAAATTTATTTTCTTTTTATAAATAAAATGTTTGTCTGTGTTGGAAACTAAGATGACTTCAGGTCTGACTTCCCTGCTGCGTGACTGTTATTGCTGTTGCAAACCACTGTGTTGACAGGAACTCATCATTGGTTCAGTGAAGCTTCATAGCAATTGAAAGTCTATGTAGCAGTGTTAATGAAAAGCTGTTGCATAGTTTCTGAAGGCTTGGGCATCAACAGGCACGTGGAGAGGTTGCAGGGATAAAAATATAACTTGTCAGCTGCTGTGCTCTGAATTACAGCTGCATGCAGTACTTTCTCCTGTAGAACTTTTCTGGCATGTTATTGTGAGGCAGAAACCATATACTGAATTCTACAAAACCCTCACAATTTTCTCCAGAAACTAGACTTTGATAACTTTTTAACTGAAGAGTTTGTATACAAGAATAGAGCAGTCATGCACAGCGGGAGAGGTGTAAGCATTATGCGCACACACTTAAAACTGCAAAAAGAAACTTTAGCACCAGTTTCTTACTATAAAGTCTGAATGAATGTTGACTGTTTATAAAAAGGAATGGACTTTGCAGGGTTATTTTCTTATTCAAGTATCAGCAGGACACGTGGAACAGATTACCGTGAGTGTTTGAGCAAGTTGTGTTTGCTTAGCGTGCTTGGCAACATTTCTTTCAATGAAAGTTTAGCTTTTAAGCTATCCAAGCTCAATCTAAGAACTTTGGCCTTCATCAGGAAGGTAAGATGGCTGTTATTGATGTATATGATGTCAGTTGTCAGATCTGTTGTATATGTGGCCATGAGTATGTTTTATTATCTTTATTTAGAATGACTTTTAAACATGGAATGGTAATTTATTCAAAGTCATGTCATAAATGTTGTTTATTCCTAAGAGGAGGATTTTTCCTATTATTAAAATATTAACAAATATGAGTAAAGCAGACATGTGTTTGCTTTACCATATTATTTTTTGAAAGCACAAAACCACCGACAGAGGTTCCTTCGCCTGAGCATTGTGTGTATGAGACACAGCAACACAGAGCCAGTGCTCTGCACGTCTGCAACCAGACAATACTCTGGCTGCAGCTAAGCTGGTCAAAGAAGTTGCTTTAGTAGTTTTTAAAATCTACTTGCCATTTTAAACTGTGATCCTTTTGACAGGATCGCCTCAAGGAAAGGAATTATGTGCGCAATCACCCAGGCAGATTTCAGGGCACTAAAACATCTGTGAGGTAGTAGGAGACTGGGAGTTTGGGAGCAACATGCATCTGAGGATGGGCTGGGACAGGGCTAGGGGAGCATTGGGAATTCAACCAGACTCAGCTTCTGGAAGAAAAAACACATCTGATCCAGCCCAATACAAAGGGCATATTTAAATCAACGTCCCCTCTAACACAGCATGGCTGGAGCTTGATTTCTGTAGAGTTTGTGGTTTGACCTGGAATACCATGTTTGTCAGGGGAGTATGCACTATACCCTGCACTGTCCTGGGAGTCTGGGGAACCCCTCCAGCTGCTTTGCCTTCTGCAGTTTTACAACCTTCCCTCAGTGCAGAGCATCACCACTTTAATATTGTTTCTAGTCTCCTTTTTGGGACCTTTATCCTTGATTACATATCACAATGTCATACACATATATATCACACAATTCTGCAAATGCTGGAATTCAACAGGCACTGAAGAGAGTGACCAATTAATAACCATGAGATCGTACAGAGCAGTAATGAGTCAGCTGCAAAATTGGTCCAGCTCCTATGTAACTCATCTTTTAAGGCCCCAAATTTCCATTCTTTCTCAGATTTTCTTCAGTTTTAAATAATTATTTAGACTCAAAACCTTTCCTGAGAAAGCAAATTCTGGGCTGAATTTCAGAACATGTTTTCCTTTTTGGAGACACAGACTACCAGCCAACAAAATAGGTACAAGGAGACTTATGTACCTGGATAAAGAAAGGAACAATTTTTGCCAGATTATGATCCTCACTACTTTGCAATACAGCAGAATTATGAGCGAGCCACATGCACCTCCAGTTTAAAAAGAAAATGGTTTCATGGGGAAAACATCACTCAAACTCTTATGTCTAAAAGTGACATACTACCAAATCTTAGTTTGGTACTAAGGATGCAGTGTTGGAGTAAATACAGTTACTGGTTGAAAGCTTACCAAAAATTTTTGGACCCAGGGATATAAATGTATCACAGCTGTAGATGATAGCTGCCAGGTAAATGATAATAGGATGTGGTCTACCCTTTAAAGCAAGAATATCATCAGTTAATGAGCAATATTACTTACATTTCTTATTCAGATAATTTAAGCTAATCGTGTGCTTTGTGAGTATGTGAACTGCAACACCACTGAAGATAAAGCTTGTGTAATTTGCATTAACAACAGGGTGCAAGCATGTCCGAAAGAGCATAGGATCCCATTCCATTATGTCCCTAAGAATCATACACTGATCACCAAAGATGCATGAAATCAATTTATGAAAACAGCTGTGTTCAATGGCATCATTACACCTTTTTAATTAACACTTCCTTTCAGATATTGGACGAGTTGAATCTTCAGCTCGGTTTGTAATATACTGTGATCCAAAATAAAGGAAGATAATTTTTTTTCTGACCCTTGGCTGACTTCTGAAAAAAAAAAAAAAGAAAAAAAAGGAAGAAATGTCAGTGAAACCCTGAACATACTCTCTTTTCCAGCAAATCTAATATTTTTTTAACAGATGTTTGAGAAGAAGCTAAATTATGAGAAGCGCCATGTCTTTGTCTCCACAATGTTGAAAAACACTTTAATAGATCAGTAATAATATGAGAGCAGAAAATCTTTCTTCTTGTAGTTCTAGCAGGACAAATGCTCCAGGTAACTTGCTGGACAAACATTGACTGTAGAGTCCTCTGTTAGAGGAGGTAAATTAAGTATTATCAGTGATATAAATACTAGCACAATTTTACAGTTTTCATTATCTTAAGTATTCTTTCCTCATCTTCTTTTTGCTCTCCTTATTAATAAGATCTCACAAAACTGAAATCTTAAATATTTGACTAGAAGAGAGTAATGAGGCTTCACAGGAATCAGAAGTCCTGTCCACAGATTGGCACTAAAAACTTAGCTTCACACTGCCCAGCCCCATGTGGCAGGTTCCCTTTAACATGATGGTTTTATTTGAGAAGATTCTTAACTGTTAGAAGAAAACCATATCAGATAGTGAAACCTATGTTTGAGTTTTCCACATCTGACTCGATTTCACTTTTGTTCCAATGAATAACATTTGCCAGCAGCTGAATCCAGCACACGCTATTTCTTAGTGGTTTTCTGCATTTTACAAATGCATTTTTTGGAAGTAGAAGTAAATGTCTTTTTCCAACTTAAGGTTTGCGCCTTTGCAGTTAATGTAACATCTGGAACTGGAAATTGGAAACAATTCAGATCAGAAACAAGCATACCTTTGTCAAGCCTATATTTGTTCAAGTCCTGGAGAAAATTTACAAGCCAAATGTAGAAACACTGTTTTATCCATTAGAAGTTTGGAACCATCATTGCTGCATAATCTACTATTATTGGCCAGACAGCTGTCTGCCAAACCAAGGAGGAATAAAATAAACTGAAAAAAAAAACCCAAACCCAAAAAAACCCTGAAAAAAAGAACACCCCCAACCCCTAACCCAAAACCAGAAAAGAACCTTGCTCCCATTGGCATCCAGAACCTAAAAAAGGGGCACTGCAGGGGTTTTTTCCATTCTTGGATTGACCTGTTACTTGCAACAAGAGCTGTGTTTAGATGTCCAAGGAAGTCACGCCTTTGTCTGCGTTATTCTACGTCAGATCATGCAGAAGTAGCATGAATCTTCATTTCCCTCTGTAGTTTTAAAACTCTTACCGAGCATGACATGGGGGTTAGGGGAATTTAAAATAACAACAGCAAAATTATTGCCATGTACTCTGCATCACAGAATGTGAAACATCCAAGT
Source organism: Coracopsis vasa (assembly GCA_026283785.1). Taxonomy (NCBI): domain Eukaryota; kingdom Metazoa; phylum Chordata; class Aves; order Psittaciformes; family Psittacidae; genus Coracopsis; species Coracopsis vasa. The sequence continues at coordinate 18,836 of JANHGB010048976.1, forward strand.
GTTGGGTTTTTTTTCCTGCCATATCCCTGGCTCCTGTTTTTAAGCACTGCCTTTGCACTTAGCCATTTGGCAAAGCCCAGTGCCACTTCTGCTTGTTCTAAAATCAGAAAATACCAGAAACCTGAATGGACAGGCTGTTTCCAATTTTTGTGGGTACAAGCAGAGTGCCATATTAATTCTCACAAAGAAAACTGTCATGAGTCAGCTGACAGATAGCTCCAGTGTGGTTTGAATACGGTAAACACTGTTACGGAATTGAACCTTATGTCCTATAGTATTAGACAAAATACAAGTTTGTAATTTAAAGAATCCTTAAACAAAATACGAAACCTTCTTACTGACAAGACAATGGAAATATTTGGTATTACAGAATGATGGTGGTGAGGCCCTGGCACAGGGTGCCCAGAGAAGCTGTGGCTGCCCCATTCCTGGCAGTGTTCAAGGCCAGGTTGGACAAGGCTTCGAGCAACCTGGTGTAGTGGAAGGTGTCCCTGCCTATCACATAGGGTTGGAACTGGATGAGTTTTAAGGTCCCTTCCAACCCAAACCATTTTGTGATTCTATGATAACTGACAGTGGTGCAGGTCAGTAGATCATCCATGTGTATGTGATGGATCTTCCTCTGCTATGCACTTGCTCCATATGAACACAGGGTTCAACTCAAAACATCACAGCACAGACCTGTGAGGTCCTGTTGCCTAGTTGTTTTTAAAGAGTGGGAAAGTTTTTACTTTACTTGCAGGGTTTACTCTGTGCATGTAGAGTGGGATTTTCAGTGGGCCTTGGGAGCTTTGCCCACCATCACTGAAGTTTGATGGAAGTTGTCAGTTTATCCTCCCATGGAGGTCAGTGCAGCTTATAATCTCCAACCAGCACCAAATAAAAAAAGTTGACTTTTAATGTTGGAGGATGCTCAGTTTAACAGCTGTTTTCAAAGTGCTAGTTTTCTAAGCTTCTTGTTGATGTCTGGAGCAAAATGCCATAACCCCCAGTAGATGATATATTTGCATTTAAGCTGTCATGTGCACTGTGGATCTTGAGTAGCAAATTGCAGCAGAATCCTGAGAAGAATAAGCAAATTGTTGTGAACAATGTTGTTCTGCTTTTGGGAAAGTCCCATGTGTGTTTTAACTTCTGTAAAATGCTCGGGTGAGAGCCTGAGGTCAGGAGGAGGTGGGGGCTCAGACTGCAGAGATATTATCTGTTTAGCATTAGCTAGTCAGGATTGCATGAGGCTGCAGCCCTCACAACTGAACTTGGCTGAACACCAGTTGTGCATTGCACAGGGAGAGATTGCCAAGAGCCAGTTTTGCAATGATGTTTAGAAATTGCCTCTTAACAAAACAGAAAAGATGAAAATTGCCTTATGCTCTAGTGACTGTGTTCTCCTCTAAATAAAATGGTTAAAGTGCTTATGAGTCTTACCTAATGAGTATCTCAGCAATTTGATGTGAGTGTCCCCAAATCACAGCTGTTTTGTTTAGTTTTTCTGCTAAACATGTTCTGTATGCTGCTTGGTGGTCTGTATAGTGTTGGCTGCTCGCGTGGACTTGGCTGTCCTCCTTTCCAGCTGCTAAACTGTGTTAAAAGAAGATGAAATATGCTGTTCCATTTAACCAATTTCAGTATTTGCTACAAGGATATTAAGGACAATCTGAGAGCCATCGCCTTGTGCACCAGGAGGGAAGTTCATGTGGCGTGCTTAATGGGTGGTCTGTGGGAAAAGACAGAAGAGTTTGAGGAACCCTTCTTTAGAATAATGTGTCCATAGAAAAGTGATCTTGAACACACATAACTTGCTTCCAGCCTCTGCAGAGATGGGAGTGCACTAAATTATGCACACTGAATCCAGTCATTTGGCTGTTCTGGTATGCGAAGATGTTTTTACTTGAAGTAGGTAATATAGTGAGAAACAGGATAAAATAATGACGAGTAAATTCAGTATGTGCTGTTGGGAGATTTTTAAAACATTTTATTGCCATCCCAGTCAATCTGAACAAATCCTAAGTTTCATGATTTGTAGAAAGCACCTTTGCTGGACTTTTTCAGAGCATGCTCTTTAGAGAAGTCCTCTTGACCAATGGAAATGAACTAATTCAGGCCAATGGAGATGAAATGGTATATAATCAGTGCTATATTTTGTTGTTACTGTTAACATTATAATTTAAAAACTGTAGTCTGCCAAACAAAACCAACAGTCTGAAGTAAATCTCTTGTCTTCTTAAAACCCTGTCATTACGGGAGGGGGGATGACCATGCACAGTCCAGAAAATACAACAAGATCTTCAAAAAACGTACTGCTTGTTTTATTTAAAAAAATAAACTAAAAGGTAGCTAGCAGTTTATCTAACAATATTTTAAAGTAAGTATTTGATAAAGCTACGAAATTCATCTGCTCCAGGAGGGCAATATGAACAGGGATGTGAGTATTACGTTCCTGGGAGAGTTTTTAAAACTGTTTTGCATAAGCCTGAGCATAAACACAAGCATCCCACCCCCTTGTATCAGGATTCTCAGTGAAATGGTATGGGGAGTTCAGTCCATTGAGGTCTGATGAAACTCCTTCGCTGAGGCAGGAATTAGTGGTACAAAAGACATACCTGGGGAATGGTTATCCAGCTGCTGTTAACAATCACCTGCTATAAGAAATTCTGCATCTTCTGTAGTGTGCTCCAGTATCTTCAGAGCATGTTTCTCTCTGCCTCGTCTCTGCATTCACATCCCCAGCAATGGAAAACATAAAGCCTAACCCCATCCAATTTCTTCAGTGTGTCCTTTCTCCACTGGCTAGGAATAAATGATCTTCAGCCTCTCATAAAAACATTTACTGCTTGGACTGTTTTACTGTTTTTTTTATCTCATTGCCTTCCCAGCTCCTCTTCTGGATGAGAAGAACACACATACTTCATATGTTTTCTAAACTCACTTAAAACTGTTTTGGTGGTGTTTTGTTGTTTTTTACACACACACACACACACACACACACAAATCGCCCCCGTCCCCTATACTTGTGGCTAAAGCTATGTCACTTCTTGTAGGTACACTGATGGACGAGCAGCCTCCCTTTTATTTTACCATTGTCTGATGGCAAATAGATCACGCAGATCCTGGCTGTCTTCTAGTGTTAGGCAGTGATACTCAAAACAATACTTAGCACATATAAAACCGGCACCAAATACATCTTATAATATGGGATACTAGTCTATACTGGGTTATTTTGCACTAGCTTACTCCTGGTGTGACCATCTAAACAATCTAAAATATAGGCTGGTAAAGAGTAAAATTTACAAAAATTGCTTGACATCTGCTGCACACAATGTGTATAAATGTGGTCTAAAATAACATTCCTATTTGCTCTTGAATTTCAGACCTTGATTCTACCTAAAATCAGATAAAATGAAAATGAATCTGCCTTACTTAATAACCAGAATGCTTTCTTTCATGATTTGGAGAGGGAAATTATATTCAAATGGATTGATCTGGAGGGTTACAGGAATGGAATGAAATTTGAGGAAGAAGTATATTTTCCTCTTAAAATAGTGCTGTAACCCTGCTGTCACTAAATAGCTGTTTCTTCACAGCGCACTGACCCACACTCACTCCCTGATTCACAAAGAAAAGTCTTAGCTGTGTCAGGAATGAAAAGCTGAATGCATCATGGAGCCTTCTTCTTGAAGATCTTCAAGTGCCTTGCTCAAGCATGAGTAGGCTTCCCAGCAGCCCTTTGAGATTATTAACAGCAGAAGGAAGGGTATGTTTGTAGTAGGTGGAGTGATTTTTACAAATCTTTGGGCTGAAGATCACTTGGGTTCAGTAAGGGGGTATATGTGGGAGTGAAACCGAGGAGCCCTGTGCTCTACAAACTGCTACCAGCCTACCTCTGTGTTGCAGCAAGAATATTCTATAATTTAGTAATTACACTGGGAATTCACCTTATCTACAGTGATGTGTTTTGAGGATGAAAGCAATAGCCCTCTATTCTTTGGAGTCCTTGTACCTGGCAAGTTTAAACTCGGGGTGAGTATGTAGAGTTACTACAGGAAGATCAACATTTAATTTACTTTTTGAAGTCGATGATTCCGGCTTCTCTGCAGCAGCTGCAAAGAAAAAAGGACTGGGGTTGAGAATGTGCAGTATTTAAGATAGAATCATAGAATGGTTAGGGTTGGAAAGGACCATAAGTCATCTAGTTCCAATCCCCTGTATTTTTTCCCCCTGCTTATTACAGGACAGTTGCATTAAGAGTAAAATGAACTTCATGTAATCTGTGGGATTTGTACATGCCATATTCTCTTCTTGCCTAGCAAGGTCTCAGACTGAGTTTTTTAGTTGTGCTTGATTTTAGGAGTCAGATTTGGCTAAACTCCTAATTACCTTCCTTTCTCTTCCACACCTGAATTTCTCTCCTTTTTACCTTTTTTCCTGTGTCTTTATGGCTCCTGTAGTGTGTGTGTGTCCTGGCACGTGAGCTTCCTGCTGTCACCAGCTGCTGTCTCTCTCCCCTTGAGCTAAGCCGTGAAAAATGGGGGTAATGCCCAAAAGGGCGACAGCATGTGGAATAACTTTCTTCCCTAAGTGTTTAGAAGGATTCTCAAGCTACTCATCAAAGGTCTAAGCCTTCGTATGCTCCTAAAGAGTTAGAGCTGGACAAGAGGAATCACTTTGTGCTGTAGAACTGGTTTCTCTGATTAATTTATGACTGCTAGAACTCTGCCTACATTGTCTTGTTTCTGCATAGCAGCTATTTTTAAGTATAGAAGGCTGAGGCATGCTTACTCCATATCCTGTCTTGGAGTTTCCATAAGACCGTACACCCTTGGGTGCAAAAGTTTTGACACATTTGTTTTTTACCATCTTGTGTGCCTGCGGCAGGGGTGTGGGGAGGTTGTTTTTGTTCCTTGGTAATGAATGTTTTTGCGGTTTGGGACATTGACTGCTGCAAGAATTATATGTTATTCTCTCTGCCCAGCAGTACAGATGGCTTAACCACAGAGGTCGCCTCTGCGTTTGTCCTGTTAAGAATTGAAATAATATTTAAAATATAAGTTGCTGCACTTACTGTAATTTTGAATGGCTATTTTAGCTTGTATGCTTATTAAAATGAGATCTTTGTTTTATATTGTGTACCAGGATCCCATCATCCTTGGTCACTTCTCTTAAAAGCACAGTTAAACCTTTCCATGACCTTTAGCCTAGTTAACTGGTTTAACAATTCTTAAGGAAAGCTTTTCTCCTGTGCTATACATAGCACAGGAGATACATTGCTATACAAACGTGTGTATGCTACGCTTTTGGTGCTTTCAAGAGTAGGAATCATGCATATGCCCCCTTATACTCATGTCATTCTATTGTGGCTTTAAGGGGAAGGAGGCAAAATGTAGGCATGTCAACAAGTATCAAGCAGTAGTATAAATATAACTTTTCAAAACTCTCTTGCTCAGCTTGTCTTAGAACTGTTGCAGCTTTGCAGCTCACCAGCAACTGATGACAAATGCTCTGTTGATACAATTCATGATCATAGAATCACAGAATGGTTTGAGTTGGAAGGGACCTTAGAGCTCATCCTGTTCCAACCCCCTGCCGTAGGCAGGGACACCTTCCACTAGACCAGGTTGCTCCAAGCCCCATCCTACCTGGCCTTGAACACTGCCAGGGATGGGGCAGCCACAGTGTCATCTTAGCCTTGATATATAAATGAGTTGAGCCCTGTCAAACTGGTTTTTAGAACTATTACTGAAACTAGTAGCAAAGATCATATAGTGCAGGTTTTGGTTGCTTGTCGCACCTCACTTTGCTGAGGCTAATGGGTGCCTCTGAAGCGCTTAATAAAATTTAAGTGCTGCGGATGGGATTGGTACAATTAAAACAAAAAATGAAAGTTAATGGCTGAATTCAGAATCAGCACATTAGCCTGTTCTGTTGGAAGGTAGGTACAGCTGGGCAGATACCATTAGGCTTCCATACTCAACAGAACTGTTTTTAACGAAAAAAAAAAGAAAAGAAGAGAGATTATTGCTGCCTTTTTATGTATGGTGAAGTGCAGAGGCGTCTAAGCCACAAGACATTTAAAAAAGTGCTTTTTTGTATCCCTTATGAATGGGATAGAGATGGTGATAAGGGAACTGAAGTAGACATATTAAAACTGATATTGTTTATAGTGTCAACCAAATGAATTATGCATTGTAGAATGTACAAATCCTCCAGTCTTAAGTCTGCACAAAACGGCTTTCCCCATGCAGGGAACAGAATATTTGCCCAAGAGCATTCAGGATATAAAGAGCAAAACTGAAAGCTGAACTTACACTTGATTCCTAGCCAGCTTGATCAGGAGTGTTTCCTTTTCTCCAGTTAATAGGCTGATGAGAAGCTCTGTTGTCCTACTGCTGTGCAATGAGGCTCTGTGTAGAGAGCTCCGTTATCAAGTCAAGGGGGTATTTTCTAGTTAGCAGAAAACCACTGGAAAATTGGTGGTTTTTTGACTAGAAATAATATGTCTTTCTAGAATGAAGCATTGTTGATCAAGTACTGCATGATCCACATGTGATTGTGGAATTGCTGCAAAAAGTCTGTAACTTTCTACAGTTTAGGTTGTAATCTGTTTAGAGTTCATTTTGTAATTTGTGGGATTTCAGGTTCTTTTTTGATCTCGTTCTTGCTTTGTCAAAGGATTGTGAACCTCCATGGAGGTTTTAAATATTGCCTGATATGGAAAAATATGAACTGTTCTAATTTTACCAAAGAAGAATACAGCACTTTAAAAAAAACCCTATATTAAAATATTATCCTTTCAGTTGGTGGTAATAGACTGGATATAAACAATTTGTCCTCCACATTCATCATTCATCTTGTTACTGTTTATTGTCTTCTCTTTTCAAAATAGAAGCTGGTCTTTTCCCTTTTCAAGCAAGTTGCAGTTATCAGGAGTATGGCTGATCAAAATAGAGCATAACACTAAGTGTTCCTTTAAAAGTAACTTTTGAACAGTGGAATAACTTCCTAAGCAAGGGATGTTGCCTCTTGTGTAACAGATAAGCTCATTTGAAGATCAATGGTAATCAACGTTATTGCTAGGTTTTTTTGGGTCTCCCTCATCCCTCCATGTCTCTTAATTGGCCTTCTAGTTTGCTATGGCAGGAGTTGTGCTGTAAAGAATTAAATGCGCCAAGGATGAGAATGTTCTCTGGACCTTCAAGCCCAATTCAGAAAGAACAGCATGATTTGAAAGGAGATTGGTGTGCACCTTCTTGGAAAAGAACTCTTGATTCTACATATATATGGGATTCAAAATAAGAATCTTGTACCGTGTGCTGTTGGAATGATCTTGTATCTAGGATAGTTTGTTGATAGCACAGCAAATCAAGTTTTTCGTCAACTGGCCTTTTGATTTGTTGTCTTTTGAGATTTTTTTTCCTTCTCATTCCAATGCCTTAAAAACCTGTTTGTTATAATCACATAGAGTGTCAACGTGCCTTTTGAATTGTTAAACTGTTGAGTTTAGTAATTCTATGAAGCTAAATGCTATGCATTTGTGCATCTAGAAGATCATCTGCCTTCTTGGTTGCCTTTTTCAGAGTTACTACTTCCTAATTGGGAAAGCTGGAAATTTGAAGTTCTGTGAACTTTTCTTGGGACATCTTGGAACTTGTTTTGCAGCTTCAGCTAAATACTGCCTGAGCTAGCTTTGCGTGCTAGTGAGCCATCACATCCTGATGTGATAAATGTAAGGCCATGAAAACAGAGCATTTAATCACTGTTATGACTTATGCATTATTTTTAAAGTTGGGAGACCCTGTTCTTCTTCAGCAGCTTTCTAAGAATCAGTGTTGAGAACCAATTACTTGTTTTGATCACTTGGGTGGGGGTGTCTCCCCTTTATTTTTCTTCATAAACAATTTTTATAAAATTTTGACTTAATGAAAGGGCCAATGGGGAGGATCAGAGAAGTGAATATGAGTTTTGTTCTTAAAAGGCTATTCTCAAGAATCAGTTTACATTGGTGTATAAATGCAGTAGAATTTTAACACGATTGCAAGCAGGGAGTATGATTTCCCCACTGGGTGTTCATAGCCAACACAATGTGGCTGCACTTCAGTCAGGATGACTCTACAGCACAGAAGAGATGGAGAACACAGTGGTTCATGAGTTATCTGTATGCTATTGTCCTGTTGTGTGCATCAGTGGGAAAAAAATCTCTTGAAAGGGATTAGATTAGACATTGTATCTGATCATTAAGAAGCTAATTAAGTTAAGAAGCTGTTGAGGTCCTCTGAAGTTGATTTGACTTGATATTTCAGGTTCCTTTTTCTTTTGTAATAGCGTTAATAATGGCTTCAGCATGGAAATGTCTGGATGCAAATCCATCTATTCATGTTCCTCAAAACACATTTCTGGGACAATGTTTCGGGTCCTTTTTTTTATTAATTCATACATAGAATTTTTATGGCTTTGATATTTGGCTGGATATGGGTCTGGTTTTGTGAGGCAACATGCATAACTTGAGAAGTAGTCTGCTCCAACAGCCTGCTAACATCAAACTTTCCAAGTGTTCAAATGGTTTGGTGCAGTGCCACTTAAAATTGACATAGTTATGGGGAACCAATGAGTTGCAGAGAAGAAACCAAGTACTTTGCATTGTAGACATTTTTTCTTCTGTTTTCAATAACTAACCTGTCAGGCACTTTTTCTAATGTTTTCAAAGATGACAGAGGAGGACTTGGCAAGTTAGGAAATGAGAGAGGAGTGATACTAAGACTTCATTTCTTAGGAAATAATTCTCCTCAAGCAGTATAAACTTTCTTGAGTTAAATATTGTAGAAAACAAAGATATTGCATTTTCAGTGAAACATTTATGATAACAATTGTTTGTGTTCTTTGCTGTCCAAGATCCTCAATAAAAACACCGGCTGATTTAAATTTTCCTTATTACTTTCATCAACATAGACTTCCTCCAAAAAGAAAAACAAAGCCACATCCTTCCGGACTCGGGCGAGTGGATGTGGGAAGAGGAGGGGATGGGTAAAGAAGGGGAAAAGACCATGCAGATAAAGATGCTGAGTTTTTATGCATGTTTTTAATCTGAAGGTGAGGTGTAGATTCTGAGGTCCTTGGCCTTCACATAAATATATACACTATTGTTAGAGATGTATTTCACTTTGGCCCATGCAGTGGCACACAGACTCTAGTGAGCATGTAGCTGGAGCCAGAGTTTGTGAAAAAGCCAATAGCATGTGGTGAGGCTGCTGGCATAGCAGAGCTAGAACTTGGACCTGTATTGGGAGTGCTGGTTGGTGAGAAGCTCCCCATGACCCAGCAGTGATATGAGCTTGCAGATATGTCTGCTGCCTTCCCAGCCATATCTGCAGGTAACTGTTTTTCTTGTTTACTGCTAGATGAAGAAGCAAGCCTGCCCTTTTAGGGGAAAAATGAAGTGGTTAACTTGGCCATTGGTGTGGCTGGTATGGTTGTGGAGCAATGTATGTCTACTTAACGTCCACTTCTGGAATAAGCAGTTGGGCCAAATCATTCCTTTGTCTCTGAATCATTCCTTCTCCCCCCATAGCAGGTCCTTCAGAGAATCTTTACAATCTCCCTCTGCTAGAGTTTTGTAATATTCTGCATGACAAGTGGAGAGAGGACTTGTAGGACTCAGACCTTCACAACTTTCCTCCTCAGAGTGTGGAGGGACAGCCTCAGTTGCAAGCACAGATTTATCTCTGTCTTTGGGTATAATGGCAGATGAGATCTGGTGTGACAGTAAAGTCATCTTGTTTTGCTAAAATCTCTGCTAGTGTTACTACTGCTTCTGTCTTACTGTCAGATCCAAATCAGCGAGGTTAACTTTCTTGCCTATCATGAGTCTCTTTCTCCATCTCCTTCCTTTCTGTCTGTGAATGCCAGTGTTACCCGCTAAGGTCATGTCATTATCCAACTGAATCGTGCAGACAAGAGATCTAGAACCTGTGCAGGTACTGCTGGATATCTCTGTGGCTGTCATTTTGTCCTGTCTTGAAGATTCCCATCCCTTTTGCACCAGTCATAAGTTAGCTTCCCTTTCAGAGCCTTCCCTGTCATTCAGTACTAGGACTCCAGCTTCCACCACCCACTTAAAGCTTCTAACAGCAAGAACCTTTGTCCTTTTGTTCTGTCTGCCTCTGTTTGTGGGCAGTCCCCACAAACTTCCACAACCCACATCTTCATCTTTCTTCAAACCCTTCCTGTAATTTCTTTCTTGTGGTGCAGGGGAGAAGAGTAGTTCTGAACTTATGTCACAGTGTTTGCCATCTAGGAGGGCACTTGGTAGGAGTGTTCAGGGTGCTGTATCTAGTAATGTTAGCTTTCAGCCTACTACTAAAAGTCATCAGAACTTGCCTTCTGTGTATGATTACTACTTCAACTGATTGAATCAAGCTTTTAAACCATGAAGATTTAATTTGATCTAAGTCTGGGTTTATGACTGACAGAAGGTATAGTTGAAGGGCCGCAGTTTGAACTCTTAATTTTGTTGAAGATGCTATCCACATCCTGTAGCTATAGAATTGGGCCTGCTCTTCCCTCTGTCTTTTACTCCTGTGTCTGACATGTGGAAGGAAGAGTTTTTTGGGTAGTGTTCATTTTTCTCTCATGAAACTTATCACATTCCTTCTGCTGTACTGCCTGTCCCGCTTACCTGGGAAAAGAAATCCTCCTCTGCCATATTCATACTTGGTGCTTCAACATCTATAAATGCCAATAATGCTAACATGGTTTCTTTTTTTTTCCTATAGCATCTCCCTTTCTGCTTTTCGCCAACCGGCGGGATGTTCGACTCGTGGATGCTGGAGGCACAAAGCTGGAGTCCACTGTAGTGGTCAGTGGTTTAGAGGATGCTGCTGCGGTTGACTTCCAGTATTCGCAAGGCATTGTTTTCTGGACAGATGTGAGTGAAGAAGCCATCAAGCAAACTCACATTAACCAAACTGGGAATGTGGTGCAGAATGTCATCATTTCTGGTCTGGTTTCCCCGGATGGCCTGGCTTGTGATTGGATTGGGAAAAAGCTTTACTGGACGGATTCAGAAACCAATAGGATAGAAGTAGCTAATCTGAATGGAACATCTAGAAAAGTCCTCTTCTGGCAAGATCTAGATCAGCCCAGGGCAATAGCTTTGGATCCTGCTCATGGGTAAATATTAATTTGACTTAAATGCTTAAATGGATACAGTGGTGATAAATGTGGAGGTTTTAGCTCTGAAAAAGAAACATAGCCTTTTTTTCAGTTTACGTTTTCCCAGGGTATTTTTCTCAAGACCTGTAGCTGAACATATGTTTGAGCTTAAATATTTTGTGGCAAGAAATAACAGCCAAGACATAGACCCAAAAAGAAAAATACGGCTGTTCTTAGGTGCCAAGCCAAATATTCAAACAGTCTGATTGCCTAACTTACTCCATTGCACTTCCAAAGAGTAATTAATTTTCCAAGCCTTTTTTTATTGTTATTTTCTCAGTTATGCTGTCATGCAAGCTAACTTTTATTTGATATGTGATATCTATTTAATGTACCTAGACAGCAAGGTGTGTAAATCTGCACGAGTTTAAACAGGAATTCTCACTTGCTATGCTTCGGTAAACAAAATCAGTATATTTTTAAGTGGCAATGTTGAATAATCATCTTTGTGCCGGCAAGTAAAAGAATCCAGGTGAAACTGAAGGCTCTTGGTGATCTAAGGTGACCAGGTGAAGAATAAGGGATGTGTTGCTTCTAGGGCTCTTGGAAATACTTGATCTCTGTCTGGTTCCTTCCTCCCTCTTCAATACTCTCCACCATTTCCCATGTGCTATTTACTGTCCCTGTGCACAAACAGCACTGATGTTGTGTAGTTCAGGCCCCATATTCATTGCAGTGATGATTGAAGATCTGCTGTGCTAGATGAGTGAGGAGTTATGGGTAAATTACTTACATAATTCATTTTTTTAATGTATGTATTTGCATTATTTATATGAATTATTATTTATAAATTTATGTATTTATACATAAAAGTCTTACAAGTACTAGATGAAACTGTGTGGACCCAAAGAAGCAAAATCCTTAGTTTTGTTCACTTGCCAAAGGCTGTAGCTGCCTATATCATTCAGATAACTGGTGGAAAGGTACAGCTATAATCAGTAAAACGGAAAGTGACTTTGTTGGACCGAAGTACTTTTCCAGAGGGGATCTCGTCCTGTTAATCCTGACTTTACTATGGATGCCTTTAAGGTGAAAAGAATTCTTCCCATAGCAAATGGCCGTATGGAAGTGTATTAAATAAACTAGCAGGAATCCTGTGTGTATCCTGACAGCAAGTAATGTATGCAGAGTTAATTAATGCTGAAGACTAACTTTAGATCTCTAGTTCACTAGTGTAATTTAAAGAGTGAATATGGTGTTAAATGGGGTATTTTATACGGAAGTAGAGTGGAATGGCACTTCCTATGAAATACCAGCGCCAGGTTGACATTTTGTAAGCTGCTGTAGTTCCTTGTCTTTTGACTGCTTTCTTTAAGGTGTCCCTGCCCACGACAGCAGGATTGGAGCTGGATG
>JANHGB010048983.1:6640-42246 GCA_026283785.1 Coracopsis vasa
GGGGGGGATTTTTTAGGATTTTTTTTGGGGGGGGCCTTATTGCATTTTAGCATACTGTATTGGCATCTTCAACTGTCAAAGTTAAACGTGTTCAGGCATTGCGTTGCTGAAACTGCAAATAACAACAGTCAACTTCCGCCTTTGGGGCAAACTGATACTCTGGAATCTGGTTTGTATTGATGTCTTGCAGGATTATCCTTGCAAGTGGTTCGTTTCAAAATACTGCCTGGTTTACTTGCTTTGAGGAGGTCAGTGTTTGTACCAGAACTAAGAACTAAATTATCCAACAACTTTGGTTCCTGATGTCTGAATCACATTTCAAGTACCCACAGATAGTAAAATGTTTTTAAGGTTTTATTCATCGTGCCTTGAGTTGTAGTTTGTCAAGAAGCAAGAAGGGATTTTTTTTTTTTTTCTGAAAGGGCTTCTGACATTGCTTTCATGGTCTCTAATTCTGTTTACCTGGTTTACGCACCCTACACAATAACCATTTACAGTTGGTCCAGCAAATATTGCAGGGTATTTACTTAAATGACTGACAAGGTGAATTAATTTTTATTTTCATGTTGCCTGGTCACATAGTAAACTCCTTTGTAAGGTGACAGTAAAAAAAAAAAAAGGTGAAACATGACAATGAACCAGGAAGTCCTGAGTCATTCTTTGCCCAGTTGAGGCAAATGGAAAGCTGTGATTTAGTACAAAAACCAAACCAAAACAAAAAAATCCAAACCAAAATCCTAAAAAAAACCCTAAACATACTGTTATTTTAAGTGGGATTCATAAAATTACTTAAAAAGCACTAAAGGAGAAGACTAGATTTAGCAAGTTAAGATTCTTGATTTCCCAGTTTTTGCAAGTCTTGGTTCAGTTTCATTCCAAAACCAAGAAAAACATTATGTCTTACAGTTTTTATCTGTGGCATTTTTTAGGGAACAATGCCCAGGCCTTAAAAAAAATACATTCAAAGATGTCTGTGTGTTGTTTTATTTGTATAGTTACTTCCATAGGAATTCTTCCTTTCTTTCAAGATATTTATTCACATTTGGGGATCTAAGGCAGATTTAGAAGAAAGACTCTATTAGTATGCCATGAGGTAAGAGACTTAAAGATTTGATCATTGGATTGTGATGTGTTATAAAAAAAAAGTTGAGGCAAGTGAAAAAAAGAATAAAAATACATGCTGAAACTTTTTTAGAAAGTATATTGTTTTAATCTGAAATGTGTCAATATTAAAAACTACCTTATATTTGAATAATATTATAGTAATATTTTTATGGTTACTAGAGACCTGTCTAAATCAAAGAAGTTCTGTTTGACGTAGATGGATTTAGTGTAGTTGACCCTATGTTCTCATAGCAGCCTAAGCAGAACTGGCTGTTGGTGGTTCTGGTCCTGCTCTGTTCTTCCGTTTTCTCCCACCCCTGGTTACACAGCCCCACTCCTTCTGCTTTGGTGCTAGATCGCTGAGTGTTCCTTTCTGAGAACCATTCGTTTGTGGGAGTGGAGAAGCGTGCAAGAGTTTGTCACTAGTTGAACATGGCTGAAATAGCTCAGCTGCAGAGGCGCATGAGTCCTGCAGCCAAGACAAAGGGAGTAGTCGGGACTTTGTGGCTGGTGCAGGGCAAGAGGGTTGGGATCTTGAAAGCAGTGAGACTGGCTTTGGCTGATGTGGAACTGCAGCTTCTTCAGTTCAGCATTTATACGATGAGAGCTAAAACTGCTTATTTGCCTGTCATTTGAGTCTTCAACACTAAGGCTGAAAGTAAGTCAATAGGGTGAAGTTCTGGACTTTCAAGCAGCTTATGGCAGGGTAATCTATATATTAGCTTTGTATGTATTAACTTTCCATAGTAACTCCTATGATGTGGCACGTACAAGGAGCACAAGGCATTTCACACAAAGTAAGCCATGTGAGATGTGCTGCAATGGAAGCATGTATGCATGAGCTGCTAATATAAGGTAAAGGTGCAGCAACATAAATTCACATCCTATACTGCTGTCCAGTAAACCGTTCCTGTATTTAGATCTTTACATTTCATTATCCTGCTACTTCTCCATTTCAGCCAGCAAAACTTGGGCAGAAGCTGTTCCAGTCTCATTATAAATTCTGAATACCATGTATACACTGGAATTTTATCATCTTGTCAGATACAAGAAGCTGTGGAGGATTTGAAAATAAAATGTGTTTTCTTTCTGAACCAAGCTTGCAAAAACATCTGATAAGCGCTTTGAGGAGAAAGTGGAAATAAACGTCAGGCTTTTGAGCTCCACTGTTCATAGGGTTTTTCTCACTACTTAGAGTTAAATGCAAATAATAAAGGATAATTGTTTTATTATGATAATTCAATATTACTTTAAATTTCAACTGCCTCTCTGCCTGCAGATCGCAGATTGGTAGGTACTGGTATATTCTAGAACAGCTTCTAACTTCAGATGTTGACTTTTATGAATGTATTAGCTGGCATGGTTGGAGTTTTATTACTGAAACATCTGCTTAATCCATTATGATGTTTGTTTATGCTTGCAGTACCATGAGAATGTGCTCATTTTGTTAAAATGCCCATGTGCTTGTATGGGATGGCCCTCCACCTGTTCACCTTGTGAATCAAGTACAGGGAAGATGTTCCTGTTCTATCTCTCCGTCCTTCTAATTTATAATAGTACATGGCACATTCATCCAAAGCTAAAGGGAAAAGGCACTTCTGAATTTCTGGCAATGTTGGGAGCCAAAAATTTTTGATTCAAAAGTAAAGCAATCCTAGTAAGATAAAATGGAGAGAAAAACATGTACAGGAGAATGTCTGGTTTCTCAGGGATGTGTCCTGTATCCCGAAATGGGATTAACCTCAATGTGCACATGTGCTAGCTCTTGCCTGCTTGATTGAGAACCAGCAGTATTCTGTGGGGAAAATAACCTGAATGGCAAATATCTTGCAAAGGCAGAGCACAGAGGAGCCATGAAGGCTGTAAGGAGCTGGGAACTGTTGAAGTACAGTGTTTCTGCCAGTGGATAATGGACTTTTTCTTTTGAACTTGTTCAGCTCAGCCCTTCATTCTCCCCAAACTTAGAAGAGCTTTGTATCTCTGAAATCTCCAGCTCTCTAAAGCCTGCTGTTGGGAGGAGCAATTGGCGGAAAAAGAGTGACTACTAAAGCCCCACTTCCTTAGGTGACTAGAAATGGTTTTAGTAAAAGTTTTAATTGCTAACAGTGGCAGAAGGAGAATACAGTTAAGAAAAATACATAAATAATTTAAAAAATACACACTCTTGCTTGAAGCAAGAAATACAGCTTTTGAAAATACATCTGGGGAAACAAAAGGCTACAACTGGGCTATTTTAGATTAAGCAAGAGATAATACTAGTATTGTATGTGACAGTTAAACTGCATAACTAATTACCGTATTTTCAATGGAAATAGATGAGAAATAAAGTCCAGGAAGAGCCAAGGCAAAATAAACAAATATAGAAAATGCAGCACTAATTTAGCTTAAGATGTTAGGTGCAATGTATTAAACTATCAGAAGTGTTGCTCAGTGGGTATCAATAGTACGAATAACTTCAATGCCATGGAAATGTAATTTAAAGAACAGAAGATGTGAATTGTTCCAGCCATTAAAAAGGGAACTGATGATGATCTTTACTTTTAATCAACTCCTTATGCTTTTGTCCATATTTAGTTCCATGTTCAAATTATTTTAAATATTTTTGGTAAACCAGAAGACTGTTTCTCTATTGCAGTAGCATGGTCAGTGTTGCTTAATATACTTTTTAGTTTTTAGGCAGCTGAGCATAACTTAAGTTTCCAGTTAAATGTTTGTTTGAGACATAGAATGAGCAACTTCTGTGGTAACTGTGAGTAGTTCTTAAAAAAATAAAACAACCAACCAATCAACAAAAACCAAACCCCCAAACTTGTGCCAGTGAAAGGGATGACTAGATCCCTTCATGTGGATAGGGTTATAGTACCACTTCCTTCTTTTAAAAAAAAAGAAAAAAAAAAAATTGTGGAATATACAAAGGAAAATCTGTACAGATTTTTTCCCGTAGAACTACTTGAATTCCAGATGTCTGTCTGAAACACACATTTGCGTTAATTTAATAGTTTTGAACAAATTTATATTATGATTCTAATAAAAGTATTTTCCAGTGGACTCTTGAGTGTTCTGAACTTAACCATATTTTCATTGTGGTGTTCTGCAAAACATACGTTATTGCTGTACCAAATGAAGTGTAAATCACCAGTCATTCTTAAACCAACTTATAAAAAGTATTCTGACACCTGAAAATATTCTTACATAGCAATGAAGATTTCTGATTGAGATTTAGTTGAGGAGTCGTAATGTACTTGCCTAAACAAGTCCTTGCATAAAAAAGGTGAAGTAGCATACACACTGTATGTGTTAATTCTAAACATTTCTACTGACAATTTCAGGTGTAACTGTTTGATTATATTCAGTAAATAAGAGGTAGTATAAGAAATAGAATTGAGGCTTACCATGCTACTAGCTATATTCTTGTTTGTTGGCTGAATACCAGAAAGGAGTGAGAAGGCATCGCAAGCAAATGTGGAAGAGCTTCTCCCCAAGGAAGAAGTTTGCTAGATACTAATTACAGACTGGTTTGATATCTTTGCAATATGTAATCGTTAAAACCATGGGTATTCTTGTTCTTTGTGCAAATATCTTACCCTGATTTGTGTTTTGCTAAATTCTCAATGCTTTCTTTTTAGCAGTATTTGTTTTCACATGATCATACATTGAGCAAGTATTTGTGTTGTATTTGTTACCTTTCAGTTTCAGGCCATGGAGAGGAGGGAGCGAGATGGAAATGACACCTACATTAAAGATATACTATACTCCAAACTGCAAGACTAGATTTCTGTTGAATTATTTGTGATGCAAGTAAAGAACTGAACCAATAATTAAAATATAAGGCTTTTTAAGTCCTTTTCTACTCTATTTTTATATGAATCTTCAGGAAGAGGGCTTCAGGGGAAAAAAATACTAAAAATCAAGTCCTATGTTTTTGTCTGAGATTGGAAATGAACACAAAGAAAACTGCTCTCTTTACTTCACAGCTACCATGCTAATTTTGAAAGAATTTTGGTTTTAAGCTTGTCCTTTAAGCTTGTCCTTTAAGCTTGTTAAATACTTTGTAGAATACCCATATAGCACAACATATTTCTTACATGGAATCAGTGAGCTTTTATTACCCTTGTGCAGGCACACACTTTCCAGGTCTTCAGACAGTGAAGATTGCCTAGAGCAAACATCACTTACAACTTTCATGCAAAATTTTGAGGCTTTGGTTGTTTTGTAAAATAAGTACATCCAACTTCTTTTTCTTTCTCTCTCCGTGTAGGGCCTCTGTTACTGATCTTGGAACAAACAACGTAGTGTATTTCCAAGAAAAATACATCTGTGGCCTTGGCTGTTGAGAATAATTGTAAAAAGCTCCAAAGCATTCCGTAAGGGAGAGGGTAGAATGTATGAAATATATTGTATGGAGCTTACCTTGGAATGATAACAGTGGAGATGTAGCAAAGAATAATAATTGAATAACTCTTTCAAGTTATATATCTGCAATACTATGAATGGGTGTGGAGATCATTAACACTGATTTTTGTTAACTGTCCTCTGTCACTTCCACTTTCATGTTCTGTGTTGTGCACTGTGTCAAGAAGTAAAATGGAATTGAAAACTGACATGTTAAAAATACTTAAATACGTGTTTTTCTTTAGAGAGTATACTTATCTTCATATTCACAAAGTAACTAATTCCCTGTATTAAAGAAGAAAAAAAAATTGTTGCCTTGAATGTAATTTAACCTTACCAAGTATCTTGGACCATGGGATAAGCCCCATATATTTCACAATGTTGGAGAAAGTGAAATCACCACTCTTGGGAGATCAAGAGGTCCAATTTTATTTGCAAAGTGGTGTTTGTCTTTTCAGTAGTGCTCAGGGCTGTGGTCAGTATTTGGCCAATGCAAATAAAACCTCCTTGGCGTGCACACAGCCTACAAAGTAACTTGGAATATGCCGTGGTGGAGGCAGTGAGAATAGGAAGTGAAGGAGGAGGACTTGACTGCTTCTTTAAGATTACCTTCTGCCTGAAAGCAATGCCTGATTTGTATCTGTTTATTTATTTTCCTCTTTGCTTATCTTGGCATTAGTATAGTCTGATAATATAGTCTTATGTGGAGGTGGGGGGAAGGAAATATTTCTGTAGCTTTTGTTAAAGGAAGGTTTTTTCCCAAAAATCTATTCGGTAACTGTTTCTTTGGCCTGCATGCCCCAGTCATTATTAAAGGCTACTTATGAAGTATTTTACTGGCATACTGGGTATGCTAATCTGTGTATAGATGACCTTGTTTTGATCATGGAGAAATAGGAAAACTTAAAAATATTTTTCTTTATGCAGTTCCTTAAACTAAATGAGGGATGGACAAAAAATGAACACTTGATTGATCATAAGCTACTCTTATAAGCAATCATCACCTTTTATTTTAACTGTTTATTGACAGCAGCTTTTGAAAAGTGTTGCCTTTCAGTGTAGGAAGGCTGCAAAGAAGAATATTAGTGAGAAATTATTTTTTGCTGATAAATATAAAGGGTAGGAATACAAAATGAGCTGTCCATTTCCTTCAATAAATGCAAAATATCCTTATCGTCTGTTATCAAAAGATAAAAAATAATTACTTTTTTTAAGTCTTAATGGCTTTATCCTAGTGGCTAATAACTGAATATGCTTTTAACAGATTAACTTTGATAATGACTGAGAATACCTTAAAAATAAATAAATAAATGTAACCTTCAGATACTCCTGATTATCAGAACAATATAAGCATAAAAAGGCTTATGATTGTTGTATCTTTTTCCGTGTACAGTATCAGACTTTTAAGGATTTGCATGTTTGTCAGTATTCTGGAAGTGTAAAGATAACCCCGCATCTTATTTTTTGTCAAGTTGCTGAAGTCTTTGTTTCAGTCTGCTGTTCTTAATACAATTTGATCTTGTAACTTCTACTAAAAATTGTGGTGTTTGGTTTTAATTTTCCTTGTAGCTTCTCTTAATTTTTTTTTCTTTTTTTAATTCATTTGTTTTGTTTGGTTTTGGTTTGTTAAAGGCAGAGGCATGATTGTCTTCATAGTTCCTGTAACATTTAATTTTCCTTTCTTAGATGCTTTAAATAGGAGATTACTTAGTTTCAGTTGTGTGAGTATGCTTAAACTTGATATCATAGAATCATAGAATGGTTTGGGTTGGAAGGGAGGTTAAAGATCATCTAGATCTGACCCCCTGCAACAGGCAAGGGCACCTTCCAGGTTGCTCAAAGCCCCATCCAGCCTGGCCTTGAACACTGCCAGAGATGGGGCAGCCACAGCTTCTCTGGGCAGCCTGTTCCAGTGTCTCAGCACCCTCACAGTAAGGAACTTCTCTCATATCTAATCTAAATCTACCCTTTTTCAGCTTAAAACCATTTCCCCTTGGTCTGCAACTACATGCCCTTGTAAAAAGTCCCTCTCCAGCTTTCTTGTAGGCCACCTTTAGGTATTGGAAGGCTACTAGGTCTCCCTGGAGCCTTGTCTTCTCCAGGCTGAACAAACCCAACACTCTCATCCTGTCTTCATAGGAGAAGTGCTCCAGCCCTCTAAGCATCCTCCTGGCCCTCCTCTGCACTCGCTCAAGCAGGTCCATATCTCTCTTGAGTTGGGGGCCCCAGAGCTGGACACAGTACCTCGGGGTGGGGTCTCACGAGAGCAGAGTAGAGGGGTAGAATCCCCTTCCGTGATCTGCTGGTCATGCTCCTTTTGATGCAACCCAGCATATGGTTGGCTTTCTGGGCCGCAAGTACGTTCTGCTGGGTGATGTTGAGCTTCTCATCAACAAACAACCCAAAGTTCTTTTCATCAGGGCTGCTCTCAATCCAATCTCTGCTCAGCCTCTCTTTGTGCTTGGAATTGCCTTACCCGGGTGCAGTATCTTGTACTTGGTCTTGTTGAGCCACTGGCCCACTGTCAAGGCTGTCCAGGTCCCTCTGGATGGTATCCCTTTCCTCCAGTGTGTTGACTGCACCACACAACTTGGTGTCGTCGGCGAACTTGCTGAGGGCACACTCAATCCCACAGTCCATGTTGCCAACAAAGATGTTTGACAGCACTGGTCCCAGTATTGATCCCTGAGGAACACCACTTGTCACAGATCTCCACTTGGACATCAAGCCGTGGACAACAACTCTTTGAGTGTGACAATCCAGCCAATTCCTTGTCCACCAAGAGGTCCATCTGTCAAATCTATGCCTCTCCAATTTAGAGACAAGAATGCCATGCAGGACAGTGTCAAATGCTCTGCAGAAGGCCAGATAGATGATGTCAGCTGATCTTCCCTTATCCACCATTTTTGTAACCCTGTCATACAAGGCCACCAAATTTGTCAGGCACGATTTGCCTGTAGTGAAGCTGTGTTGGCTGTCACAAATCATGTCCTTATTTTCTATGTGCTTTAGCATAGTTTTCAGGAGGATTTGCTCCATGAGCTTGCTGGTACCAAGGTGAGACTAACTGGCCTGTAGTTGCATGGGATCTGTCAGTGCAGTCGTACTGTTGGCAGAAAAAGGAGTGTATTTCAGTTGCTGTTCTGACAGCTATTCCTGTGTGTCATAGCAATAAAATAGATACAGATCTAATTCTGACCTGGACTGGAGGCAGATGCTTGTGCAGCCCCACAGCTGTAGCTACATTATAGGACAGATTTGCTGATTGACAGAGGGCAACAGCATCCTGACTGCTTTCTTTGCATCAGACGCATGGGTTGACCTGCAGGGAAAGAAGAGTCTCTGGGTCCCTTTTGTAGAGGTCTCAAACTCTGAATGCAGGAGGAACATCTCAGTATTTTATAGCATTGCCAGCTAGGCAGCTTTTATGCCTTTTTGTAATGAAAATGCGTGGAAGCAGTGCTTCTTCCCGCAAATGCTGCTGTGGAGTCTGCTGTGATAATCTGACGCTGGGGCCAGATCAACAGAGTGCCAGACTGTGTGTTCCAGCTTCATTGTTGTAAAGTAGAAGGTATGACTGTATGCCTCTTCCCCCCCACACACACCTTATTTTTGTTTGTTTTTTCTTCTTCCTTTCTCTTCTAGCCAGAGATCCCCTGAAAAATACATAGCTGTTGCTTTATTGATGTAGTAGAACTCTAATTTGTTGTTTTAGTTAGTCTTTTATTACAGGTAATAGAGGTAATGTGTGTATCCTGTGTTAGATTTTTTAAAATATAAGATCTATCAGATGTTAAAAGTGAAAGATTTTCTCTGTCAGTAAACAAAAGGCCCAGTGATTTTGTTGACTAAGTTTCAAGGAGGTTTGCATGCTCTTCTTTCTTCTGCAATCTCTGTACAAAAAACCCCAAACAAACATAAGACTAAAAAGGGAGAGAGCAAAAAGAGAATAGTTTTGCAGAGTAGAGTGGTTTCTTTTTCCAGTCAGTGAAATATTTGATAATAGCTATTCTATCTTGTTGGGCAACTGCTGAAAATCTAGGTTTTGGTCACTTTTCCTGAGTATACAAGCTCATCTTCTCTGTGGGATGTTGATAAAGAGTTTCAATATTTTTAAGCATTGTTTACCTTTTTTATGCTTCCATCAATTTCATTTTTCTATTATCTTTTACAGCCTTTTAAGGGTATATTTTGATTAACCTTTAATGGGTATTGTTGTAAAACTAACCCTAACCCTCAAAGTGACAAGTATTGTAACTTGACAACTTGATGTAACTTGACTTGACCAAAGCATTACTTTGGTAATGTCTTTTCACTGTGCTAAACTTTTATAGCTGTATCCAGTGTTGCACCAAGCATAGGTAATGACTAAAACATTTAGAAGCTACCCTAGAATATGAATTATTTTCTTGTATTTATAGTCCCTATGATGGCAGATGAGCCATCTACCCATGCTTAGAAAAAGTGGTCCCAGTTTTCTAGCCAGCTGATATGAGGCTTTAGCCTTAAATTGCAAAAGAATTGGACATTCAGTGTTTGCAATAGAAATAAGTGAGACCATGTGAACACCTTTTTAATTGTGTAAAACTAGGTACTTCAAGATGAAATGCTGATGGTTTTGGAACTTAAATACTCAAGATCAAGATACTTTAGTGTTTAGAAAGTGCTCTCTACAGTTCCCCATTTATAATATACCCTTTATAGAGAGATTTATGGAGATTTTACCATAAATGTGAATGAATTTCTTATGCTGTGGTGATGAGCATAGCAGATAAAGTCAGTAGTAAGTTAATAATTCACAAAAAGGTTTTTATAGTGCTATGCAATAAATAAGGCATGGGCTAATCAACTGATGAGGAGAGGAGAGAAAAATACTAATTAACTGAATGTTAAGCTTGTAGTTTCAATGTGAGTAAGGTCCTGGTTAAGATACTATGTGGTGGTGTAGTTAAAGGTTATTTTCTAGTGCATGTATGTAAGCAGGTTAATTATTGCACGTGAAACACTCTGGTAGTGTTCAACTTCAGAGTGTTTTACAGAGTAGGCAGTATTATTGTGGTGTTTTCAATGTGTAACTTCTTAGATTTAAATTTATTATAGGTAGCTTTTTAACATCAATTTTATTGATACAGTAATCTTCTCAGGGATGGAATTACCTTTACTTTGGTTTTTTTTCAGTCAAAAATAGAACTGCTGGCACTAGTATCTTTAATTACATTGGATAGTCAATAAAGCAGTCATGGTAGGCACTTTTCCAGTGGGTGTTGTTTGCTGATGGATTTTCTTTGTGACTTACAAATCTGCTTCAACTTCAGATCTTCTCCAGTCATTACTGGCTCCATTAATGCTCTCTTAATTCAGATTTCTCCCTTGTCATGGCTTACACCTGATGTTTACCTTTCTTGACTGTTCATTCCAGAGTCTACCTAGCTTCAGCTAGGTGTCTAGGTATGGTGGTGTTCTCTCTTTCTGGATCTTCTACCCTCATATATGTTCTCAACCATCAACAGTGGATGAATTGAGAGTACTGGGGAAAAATGCTCTGGTTTTGGTTCTAACTGGATTTATAACATTGAAAAGAGGTAGTTAAAGTGTGGAGCACACTCTGTGTAGAAAGATGTATTGAGGGACTTTATCTGTGTACTTGTTGAGCTAATATACATGTGGAAAGTTTTCAATAGCCTGTTGCTTGTCTGCATTTGGATGGATTTGCACAAGAACAATAGAGGTATAAACTGATACTAAGGCCTCCTGTCACATTTCAGTTACTGATTTGCATATATAAGGCCCTACTTTAAATGTTTTTAAAGTTAATAACATAGAATATTTTCTCCTAACCTTGTTTTGGAAATGTTTGAGTTTTCCTTCTGAAGCTGAAATATACTAAGTAATTGTATGAGACGGTAAACTTACTTTAAGCAAAAATTTTAGGAGCTGGAAACAGGAACTTATGAGGGCAAGTAATGGGCAACTTAGGGCTTCCAGCTTTGTCAGTACTGTGTCTAAGCTTGCTGCAGGCAATTTCTAATGCTATTTTAAAATATTCTTAAGTAAAATCTGTTTACAGTAATAGCATAATTGCACACCATTAAACTAATACTGTTTTCAGTCTTAATATGTAGGACTGTAATGCGTAAAAGTTGGAATTTCAGGTATATATTAGGTTTAGTTTTTATTTTAACTACAGCTTTTTGTTTCTTTTTAGGATTGGTGTCTTGTTACTTGCCAGTAGTTTAGTGGGAGAAGATAAATGGCTGTTTTCTATTACAGGCAAATAGAAAAACGTAGACTGTAGATTGCTCCAATGTGAAATTATTAAGGATTTTTGCTTACAATAACATGACTGTATCAAAACTGTAATCTTGGCAGTGTTTCTCTAGACATATTTGAAATTGGTTACACCCATCCTTTGGCTACACAATGCAGGGCTTTATTTCTTAAGACTGAATTATGTTTACAGGGATGATGCAGCCAATTTCCCTGTTGCTGCATCATATATTTCTAATGATTTATTACCCATGTGTTCATTCTTACACACTGGTTACTGCATTTTGAAATTCATAGTCCTTCACCATAGAATATCGTTTCTTCTGCAGACATGGAAGTATTTTGTAGTTGAAGTAGATGTCTCAGCAACTGACTTCTGGGTTTCTAGAATGAAGTATTGCTTTGAGTGATCAAGTCTTAATGACGAAATGTTTACTGTCTTGTTTAAAGAGTACAACACAGTACTGCCATATTAGGAAAGACTTAATAAAACACTTCAGTAAAGCATTTAAAATTAATTTTTCTATAGTAGAAATAATATTTTGGTAAATACTTTGTTTAAAGAGCGTAGTCAGTACTGGAGTAAGACAGGTCTACCTTGTCCAGTATCTTGCTCTGCATAAATGAAGGCTGGGTAAGGAAGAGAGGTTATTAAGTAGGACTATAGCAAATGAAACCTCACTAGAGGATGCTCCCAGCCTCTCAAAATGCACAGTGAATGCAGTTCCTGAGCGATGAGTGGAGTCATCGCATTTAACAGGCATGATAATTTTTTTCTTCTGTGAATGCTTATTATTTTGTGAGCCCAACATAACCTTTTAGTACCTATAACATTTAACTGCAAGAATCATCATGACCTAAATTTACACTTAAAAAGCAACTTCTTCTGATAGTTTTGTACCTGTCATACTTTAATTTAATTTGGCATCTTCTAGGCAGTGAACAATCTTTCATACTTGTATTGTTCAGAATACTACAGCCAGAGGTCTTAGTGCAGCAGTGTATTCAAAATACTGTTAGCTTTCATGAAGTTTTCAGGGTGCTATGCAATTGTCCATATACCGTCTATATAACTAAGTTTGAAGTTTTATATCAAATTTTTAATGCACTCTTTTTTGCTCTGGTATTATGTAACTGTTGTTACTGAATTTTTTTTTCTCAGCCAGTTTTGCTATGCAGAATTTCAGCTTAGCTTTGATCAAAGGCATTTGTTTATGTTAAAGAATCCTTTAAAATAAAATATGTATCTAGGCTGATGATTCGTCACAGTTGAGACAGCACTGTTTGAAAAGAACAACGTTATTAAGTTTGATAGAAATGGTGATTTGCTTTTAACTACAAATGTGCTGCCGAGCTGTGTGGCAATGATTGCTCAGTATAATACATTTTTTAATAAAATGTTTCAGATAGCTTAATTTAATCTGTTTGTTGTCAGGCTTCATCCTTTGTGGGAGGTTTGGGGGTTTGGGTTTTGATTGAGGGGGTTTTTTTCCCCCCTACCCCTAGTTGTTGACCTGCTTGTCTGTTTTATAAATAAAAATAGTTTTTCTCCTTTATTGACAGTCTTCCTGTGTAAACTAAAACAGTCTTGGACTAAGAACTTTTTCTAATAATTTATATCCTCTTGAAGGTTTTCAGATGAATTTCCAATTAGAGCAGGAAGGCCAAATGGTGTAAATGTTGCTATGATAAGCAGATGGGAGATTTAAAAGGCAGTAAAATATAAACAGATTGAGGAGCTTTGATATTAGCCAGTATGTTTGCTGTCAAACATCCGTTTAATTTACTTGTTAGAAGCTAGAACCTAGGCTGGCCATTTTTCATATTCATATTTCTTTTTCCTTTCTGAAAAGGAATGGAAATATGATATTTGATTGACCTAGTTTATCTTCTAGTTTTAAACTAAGTTAAATTAAAACTACAAATGTTAATTTTCTTCAAAGGTGCTGAATAAACTCCTAATTATAGAAACACTTATTTGGTAACTAGATGTCTTTAAATTTGATTTCATCGAGTTATTATTGTAGATGTCATTTGTAATCATATTTTCTATTAATAAAGTATAATAGAGATGCTTTATCACTTCTGTTGAATTGGAGAACATTAAGTGCAACATAAGTTTCATGCTCTGATACAGATGTAGAAACATAATCCTATCATGGATATCACTGTGTAAAAGAATATTTTGTTGCAATACGTATTAATATTTTCATGACATAAATCTTTAGTACATTAAATCTTTCTAATGTCTTCCATTTCACTTTCATTAATTTTTTTAAACTGGCCTGTCAGCTCTGCTGGTTCATTTTAGCACCTGCCATGATGTGCTTTTGACTTACTGTTTGTAAATGTCTGTTTTGTCATTTTCAGACGCAGTTTTGACTTAGCTCAGTCCTCTTTACAAGTTTTCATAATTTATGATATCTGTCCTTGATTGTAGTTTGTCTAATGGGGCAATGCAGGTATTGTTGTCTTACCCAGTGTTTTGAAAGCACCTTAGTCTTTATTTTGAGAACCTTGCTGTGTTCTTACTTTGCAGATTATGCTCAAGTCCACTACAGGCTTATGTCTGTTTACAGTACATTTGCTACCCTTGCATAATTTCACTAAATGACATACTAACAAAAGAGAAATGTGAGCTATTTGGTTCTGAGAGGAACGCAGACTAGTTGCTTTTTATTTCTTTAGCTTCTCTTTTAGTGAATACAGAATGGTAATGAATGAAATTATTGCTTTGGCTTGCTTTTTCTTCAAGAGAGATTTGGAATACTTCTTAAAGGCTTTTCCAAGTATCATTCATTGTATTGCTCTGGAGAATGCTTTTAATCATATTTTTTTGTCCAGTTGCAAGTAGGCCATCTTATGTGAAGATGTTTACCATAAAAGATTTTACCCAGTTTTCAGGTTTTGTTTTCTTTGTGTTTTATGACATTTTGTTATGGGGTTGTTTGGGTCTTTTTGCATGTAAGTATGTAGTATGTTGTTGTTTATTGGAAAATTAAAGTTCTGTAAGAATATTGCTTTCAGTTTTATTACTTCTAAGTTGTTCATTTTGCTCTGCTTTCTTTACAGTTATATATATATGCTGTTAATTTTTCAAGATACAAATTTTATTGAGAAAATGTAAGGTTAAATAAGAAGCAAACCTTCCTTTAATGTTTCTCTTGGTGCTGTACAGAGGCTTAAAAACCATTTTAGAGGTTTCTTTTTTGCAGGAAAATGTAATTATGTGCATGCAAGTTACTTGCTGTATTTTGTGAATGTTTGCCATGTTGTTTCTTGGTTGTGATAGTGAAGCATTAATGTAGCAATTACCTTGATAATGAATGGTCAGATGTTAAAAGCTTTCTGACAACTTGACATATGACTTTGGCATTAACTAGCTGCTTGTTCATTTTCAAGAAGCTTACCACCAATTAGGTTTGCCTAGCTGCATGAAGCAGAGCCTCAGACTATGTAAATTTGGAGCCTGTCACTTCCTGTGATTGCTGGATTCAGGACATGCTATTGAGAATGCCGTATTTTCGGAGGCTTTTCGTATTCTGTTCACAGTGTTTGCTGAGCAGGAACTGTAGCTAAAAATAACTAAAATGAATCTCTCTGTCTCTCTTTCTCACTGCAGGATGACGTAGCTTTGCCTAGGATTTATCAGCTAAGCAGAAAATGAGCTTAACATCCTGGTTTTTGGTGAGCAGTGGAGGCACCCGCCACAGGCTGCCACGAGAAATGATTTTTGTTGGAAGAGATGACTGTGAGCTGATGTTACAGGTAATTGCATCAGCCTTCCTTGTGCAACTGCTCAAATTGTGAACTTAAGGCACTGGTTTTATATTCCTTTTGAAAATTAAATTCCTCAGATGTTGGGGGAGCAATCACATTAATCTGTTGTGTTCACAGAAAAAAAGTTAGTTTAAATACTTTGCCATCAATCATACAGTTGCTGTCAAAGTATAGAGGATCACATTTTCTTCATATAATCACGTACCAAATGCAAGAACAGAAGATGAAATAAATTTTGCAATATGATCAGTAAAGTAGACTGTGTGCTCCCTAAAATGTGATAGTGCTAAGTGCACTGGATGCTTTTGAAAAGAGCTTTCTTTTTTCTGCAACTTGTAATCTAATTTAGTCGCATGATTTAACTCTATCCCCAAGTCCTGGTCTCGTTGTACAAAGGCAAATGAAATTAGTAGAGTACTTCTCTGTCTCTAAGGAAGTTGAATGACTCCGTCTCAGTAATGGTTTTAGTGGAACTGTAAAAATACAAGTCTTAGCTGCTTCTTTATGGTATATGCATTTTTTTAATGATTAACAGTATTATTTTGGGAGTTTGTTCTCTAATTACTGTCTTTGCTGTAGAGCTCTTTATTAGTTCTGAAGTTTAATCTTTTGTTCCTCAACTGTTCCTACCATTCAATAAAATATTTTCATTTGGAAATTTTGTTCCAAAGAGTTGTGAGTGCAGCCATTAATGGCCAAAATAGAATCTCACTTGCAAATGAAGTACCTAGAAACGTATCTTTATGTGTATTACTCAGAATGTAATATCTCCAATAAACTGCTTTTGGTTCTCAACCTCAGAAGACATCCAAAGGCTTTATGGTGATATAGTTTGTCCTGTTAGAAAGTAATTGAAAGTTCTCTTAATTTCTCTTTAAAGACAGTCAGTCTTGGTGATTTATGTGAGAAGTATTAAAAAAAACCCAAACAATGCAACAAAGACACACACACAAAACCCACAAAAACTCCCAACCCCATTGATTCCTGCCCAAAAGATTATAAGCAAAAAATGAAAATGCTTTTATTTTACCATTAGTTTGTTGTAATGAGTGGATGTCTCTAGATAAGGGAGCCCTTTTCTTCCTTCAGCCTCCCCTATGCCATCTCGTGTCCTTAGAGTGTAGCTGAATAGTCAAGCATTTATTACATTGTGTTACAAAACTTCAGTCATTGTCACCTTCAAAAGTAACTGCCTCTTTGATTAATATCGTGGATAGATTCTAGTCATTTGCAAATGTTATTTGTTGTGTATTGACCTTACAGTTAGTAAAAAGAATTCAGGGGGCTGGTGATTTTTCAAGAATATTCTCTTTAGCCTGCTGTTAGGTCTACATGCTAGCATGACTGTAACACAACATACTGTTTCAGGGGGAGGAGCCCACCAAAGAGAATCTAATAATGTGTTCTTGTTCTGTATGTATGCCTCTTTGTGCAGGACCTTCCTTTCCACTCTTGACAACTTGGTTGTTCCCATACTGCAAAGCATGTGGACAATGCATGATAAAGAAAGCAGATTTTAATGCTTTCATTCATAATCTCCTGACAGAAAACATGTTATAAAAGCCTTATTAAAAAACATTACAGCTATGTTGCATGCTTGATAGAATTAGACCTCATAGACAGATGTCTCTAACATTGCTCTTCTAAGAAGTTTTGTTTGTGTCTGGGAATACAGATTTGTTTTAAATGTGTTATATTTGTGTAAATATGCTCAAACATAGCCTTTGTACTTAGCTAGCTGCTCCAGTGCACCACCCTGCTTGTGGATAAATACCACATTTTCCCTTTCTTTCACCATTATGTTTAGAAAACTATTTGAATCTTGATGGAGAAATCATCTCCAAGGTAAAATAATCTACACCATTCATATCAAAATTATTCCCAAATAATACTCTTTTATTTTCTGTACTCTCAGTATTTTCTTAATGGTCTGGATTGAAGAGTCTTTGTCTATTATTAATGCCAATTTATTTTAACTGGAGATGGTGTTTTCTTCTTTATGGTCATACAGCTGTTAGCACAATTACTCTGTGATTTTTATTATTTCTGCAGTCAGATATATACATGTTTTTACTGGGTCTGGCTGGGTTCCAGTGAATATTCTTTTTAGAGGCTGTTATGGATCAGTGTTTCAGATTTGTAACCAAAACACACCAGTGTGACCAGCACACCAGTATTTTAGTTACTGCTGAGCAGTGTGTACAGTTTCAAGGCATTCTATCTCTGCTCTTTCTACACACATGTGACTGTGGGTGTGCAGAAGTTGAGGGGGAATGCAATCAGGACAGCTGACCCGAACTGACCAATGACATAGTCCATGCCATATAATGACATGCTCAGCAATTAAAACTGAGGGAGGTGGCTTTGAGGAAGGTAAGCACTGCTCGAAGTCTGGCTGGGCTTTCTCCTGGACATTCTCCTGCTTGTGGGAGGTGATGAGTGATTGCCTTTGCATCACTTGATTTCTCTTATTTCTTCTTTCTTCTTCCTCTTTCCTTCACTGCTTAACTTATATTTAACTTGTCCCATGAGTTTTCTTGCTTTTGCTCTTCCTGTTCTATCCCCCATCTCACTGGGGCAAGGGGGAGTGTGTGAACAGCTGTGTGCTGATCAGCTGCTAGCCAGGGAACCACAGTCTTACAAAAACTAATTTAGTCCTCAAATTTGAACGGAAGGCTGGAATAGCAAATCAAAAGAAAAAAATGGCATCTGTAAAGATTGTCTGCAATGAATAAAAAATGTGTCCAATTATATGCCAGTAATCTGAGACTGAGGAGAACTTTAATGTTCTGCAGAACTTCAGGTTTCTCTAACAGCCACAGACTTGATTATTCATGGTTACCATTTCAGAAGATGTGACAAAATACCATGAAACGGTAAGAATCTGTCTGTGTCCTTTCTATTTTAGCTTATTTTTGAAGGCTGAAGCACTCATATAAATAATAATTGATTGCTAAGAAAAAATAAATTTGAATAATTGAAAGAATTTCTGAAAATGTTCCTAGGTAAAGAGAAGGTAATTCTTGTGCTTGCTTTGCTGCATCACTTGAGAGTGTAAAAGCGTTATCTGTGCTTGACACTGTAGGTTCATCAGAACACTCACGTCAGTGAATTTGATTTTATTGAGAAAGCTTGTTTTTGCCTGAGGTTACCAAGTTAGTATAAAATGAACCATACTGGTATATCTCTATTTATCATTAAGAATACTTAACTAATGTACTATACTAGTGCAGCTTTTATTGGCATGGACCTAGTCATTCATTTGTCAAGCTCTTCCTTAATTCTCTCTCCCCCTGCCTACTTCCCTTATATCCAGGACCCTGTTTTTTGCCCCTCAAGACTGCAGAGCAAACTGGCTGAAATGAGAAGTCTAAAAATAAAATAGTATAACCAGGAGAGGACTGATTTCACTTCTTTAAGGAGAAAGTGAAGTAGTCAAAAGATGGCATGGAAAGGAAGTATAAGAAAGTAAGCTGAAAACAAAGAAGGAAAATATTGTAGCAAGTCTTGAGGAGGAAGGAAATGATAAATGTGAGATTCTGAGAAGAGAAAGCATTTTCTTAGGAGTCATGACTGCATGTTCTGATGTCTTGAATAGGCTAATGTGCTGTGATAACCTGGGACTCCTATAATAAAGAGACTGCAGGTGCTGGTTCAGAAACAACCACTGAAGTCTCAGTTGGATATTTGCCATTGGCAGTGCTATATAGTTCTGAACAATGCGTTTGAGTAGCAAGGATAGGAGATGCAAACTGAAACTGAAAAGAATGCTGTGAGAAGAAATTTGCTGCTATGCAATCATGTCAGGAGACTGCACTACCAGAATTACGAGCAAACAGACTTGAGATGAAATATGGACAGCTGGGGAAGAGGGGCTCTGGGCTCCATCCAGTCGGGAGGTCTTCTAGATGTCAAGGTGGTGACCACATGCATGCAGGAAGAAAGCATACATCCAACCCCACCTCTTCCTTGCTTGCTGTCAGCACCTCAGGCTGCAAATACTTGGCCATGGGCAAGTTTTAAAAGAGGGACTTAGCTGTTAGGGAGATGATGTTCTTGGAAGAAATAGTAACAAGGGTTGTTCCTGATACATGGGTTCACATTTGGATGTGAAATAAATAGGTAAGTGCTGAAGTCTTAAGGAACAAGTGATAATGAGGATCAGAACTCGTGGGGGATATTCCAACAATTCCCCATGAATTACTATTCATGGGGATTACTATTCCCATGGGAATAGTAATTCAGGAACTGCTCTGACATTTAGTGAAGAGGCTATACCTAATTTGTTTACAAAATTGAGATCAAGGAGAAACAATTTAAATGCTTGTATACTCTGTTAAGTATCCCAGATGCATGACAGGAAATTACGTGTTTCAGGGAAAATAGCAATGCCACAGAATTGTATTCATGTTTTGAAAGATGCATGTAGTTAAGGACTGAGAGAGAAATAAAGATGGAGTTGCTGATGTTAGATTAAACGTCAGTGAAGCTGATGTTTTCAGGTGAACTGGAAAAAAAAACATATTTGGATAAGGTATGGCTGTATCTGACTTATAATCACACTTTGGTAACCATTAAGGAAATAATTCTTCTGAATTAATTGTAGGTTTCTCTGTTGGTACCCAGGGGCAGAGTTTGGTGTAGTTAGAGATTTATTTTATTTTTTTTTTATATTTGGAATTTAGTAATGCAATTTGAATAAATGTGCTATGTAGAAATAAAATAATCATGCTACTTTAAGAAATAGGCATTAATGCAATCTTGATTTGTTTTTCAAATACCCTATTTTATATCATTTTTTAAAATGTATTTTAGTCACGAAGTGTGGACAAGCAACATGCTGTACTTAACTATGATGCCTCTACAGATGAACACTTGGTGAAGGATTTGGGCAGCTTGAATGGGGTAAGTTAACATCAGAAATGGATAGCTCCTCCTAGTCTTTTGTATGTTTCTTTGTTTTGGGTTGGGTTTTTTTTGAGTGAAGAGAGTATGACTTAAGTGTGCTTTAGTGTCTTTATAATGCAAGGTTGGAAATCGGGGAACATTCAGAAGGGAAACATAGTTTTTGCAGGGGTTTCCTCTGCATGATATTTAAAGGGCTGCAGTAAATTCCATTAATAAGAGGGCCTTGACAGTAAAAAAAAAAAAAAAAAAGAGGAAAAATATGCTACTCTTCTGTATTTCAGATATGCAAGGGGGGAAGAGTTGTGATTATTTTAAAAGAGAAAAAAAACCTATTTCTTGTTTGTATACTGGGCTGCATCAAAAAGACTATGATCAGCAGGTTGAAGGAGGTGATTCTGCCCCTCTACTCTGCTGTCTGGTATCCTCAACATAAGGACATGGAGGTTTTGGAGCAAGTCCAGAGAAGGGTGACAAGGAAAGGAGGGCTGGAGCACCTCCTGTATGAATACAGGCTGAGAAAGTTGGGGCTGTTCAGCGTGGAGAAGAGAAGGCTGCATGGAGACCTCATAGCAGCCTTCCAGTATGTGTAGGGGGCCTATAAGGGTGCTGGGGAGGGACTCTTCATCAGGGACTGTAGTGATAGGGCAAGGGGTAATGGGTTCAAACTTAAACAAGGAAGGTTCAGGTTAGATCTAAGAAAGAAGTTCTTTACTGTGAGGGTGGTGAGGCACTGGAGCAGGTTGACCAAAGAAGTGGTAAATGCTCCATCCCTGGCAGTGTTCAAGGCCAGGCTGGACAGAGCCTTGGGCAACATGGTCTAGTGTGAAGCATCCCTGCCCATGGCAGGGGGTTGGAACTAGACGATCTTAAGCTCTTTTCGAACCCAAACCATTCTATGATTCTATGGTTAAGAAATTAATTTTTTATTTCATATGCTTATTCATGTTTCATATTTCATTCCATATTTACTTGAAATAAATTTCATTTATTTCAAATCCAATCAATGGATTTATTTCATATGCTATTACTTTTTTCTCTTTTTTTTTTTTTTTAAATACACCCAAGAATATTAAAGTACTTCATATGTGAAAAAAATTGAATGGCAGTAGCCATGTTGTATGTAAATCTGTTTAATTCTGTATTTGCATTTAGTTTTTCAGTATCCTTTTTATCAAATGTGTGAGTAATGCTTAAGTGTCAAGTTATTGCAAACTAATATGGGAAAAATTCAAAGTTGTGAGCAAAATAAGGTTTCATATGACATTTTACATTTTAAGGCTTTTCTATGAATTCCATATACAATATTCTAGGTAAGCTTCACCTTTTATAAATATCTTTAGTATTAGATTATTAAAAACTGGGTAACTTTGTCACATTTTTATAGCCCTTTAGATACTTACGAGATTTTTTTTTTATACACAGTAGTTGTGGTTGTTAACTTTAAATGTTTACCTGTGTGAATGCATGCAAAATAATGAGTTCATCTGTGATTGCTTATTTGAATTAATATTTGGAAAGGTACTGGTAGTGAGTAGCTTTGTCACATGTTTAAAAAAATAGAAGATTAAGAAGAAATCTCAGATTATTGCCTGTTAGCATTGATTTAGGTTTTGGTGTTTGATCTTGAAGTGTGTTTCAAAGGAAAAACTCTGTTAGTCTTCTTCTTACTAGCTTTTCTGTATTTAACTAACTCAGCCTTCTCAATTTCATATGAAACCAGTGTATCCTGAAGAGTTATATCCTTTGAACAGTTGTAGACATATAAGAACCTTGCTCCTTGAATATTTAATATAACTCTGTTTTGAAAGTCAATGCATTGTTTTGAGACAGTGATCAAAAATTAATTCAGTGCATAGTAGTTTTTTGCTGAGCCATTTGATTTTATTCCCTATTTCTGTTACTCCTGTTAACATAGTAGGTATGCCTTTGGATTTTCATTGCCTTGTCACAGATCTTGAATTTAATAAAAATACATTAAAAGTCCTTCATCCAACTCTTCTTTTGCCTCTGATAAAGAGCTTTCAGATATTTGCTTTGCTTGATCCGATTAGTTCTCAAGTTTGAGGTGTCAGTTGCTCTATAGCTGTTTACCCAGGGACATCAAAGGAACTCTTTCTGCCCACAGCTTTGGGTCAGGGAATATTAAGTCTTAGGAGTTCAGTCCTTGGTTTTATCTTCACAGTGCTTCCCTTACTATCTCTTTTCAGCTGTGCTTTTCTTAAATACCTCTACCTACCTGGTTTTCAGATTGAAAGAGGAAACAAATTATTTTGTAACACTGTATTTAATTATGTTGCAGAACAGTATGTACAGTACTAGGCAACAATTCTTTTAGTCTAGCCACTGTTTCCATTGAGAACACCACCTCTTTAGCAGCCAAGTTCCTCTTTCAGTGCTTTATCAGCTTCTACCTGTTCTTTATTTGCTTGCTTCATTATATATCATAGAATGGTTTGGGTTGGAAGAACCTTAAAGATCATCTGATTCCAACCTGCCTGCCACGGTCAGGGACACCTTCCACTAGATCAGGTTGCTCAAAGCCCCATCCAGCCTGACCTTTCTTTGGAGAACAAATACATACTTTTCTTAGTATACAGGACTGCTCCATTCCTTGTGTAATGCATTTTAACCACTCAAGATAACTCAGAGTTTAAGGGGAGATGGCTACTACCAGTAAACAGGACTTTTGTTTTGAGTCCTAAATAATTTCATGAGATTTACTGTAACTGCACCTGATGCCCTAATGCCTGAATATTCGTATCTGTATGTTTGATTCACACTCGGTTCAGTGAAAATGTTACAGCAGTCTTCATCCTGGACTTGGATTTGAAAATAAAGCAAGATGCTGGGCAGAAGTTTTTTTGCCAGGTTACACTGTAGAAAGATTCTTCAAAGATCTGTAAGTCTGGAAGTGTCTTAAATATTATGTAGTTACATTTACTGTCTTTTTTTTTTCCTTTTAGACTTAGTTCTAGGTTTTGTAACCAAGAGCTTAATATTCTGTTCTGCCAGACAGAACATGTCTTCACCCTTTTCTATCTCTCTATCACTGAGTGAATTCAGAAGGCATACAATACAGAGTTTTCTGTGAAGGTAACAAATTCAATTTACAAAACAATTCAGTTTCACAGAAATGCAGCCTAATTTGAAGAGTTCTAAGAGCAGTTGTATGACTCGGGATGAGCAGAAGGGTCAGTTTGAGAGCTGTCATTAGGAGATGACAGGTTCTGGGAGAAGTCTCTACTGGAGGTTTAAGCATCCCATCCAAGAGCAAAAGGGCAAGTTGTGAAAGGAACACTTTCAGCTCCTGACATCTACCATAGCATGTTATTATTATCCTTGGTTTCTGGTATCTGAAGTCAACTTCAGGCAACTTCAAGTCTTGGTGATGCTAGCAACCTGGGCACTTTGCTTGATGTTGACAGCCTACCTTCCTAAGACTGTAAATCAGTTTTAAAAGATGCAGATTTGTTACAATGAAGGAATATGCTTCACACACACAACACACATTTTTTTCCTTACAAGGGCTTGTGTCTGTTTTTGAATTTTTTTGTAGGTGACTTTCTAGAATTTTCTTTAGAGCTTGAATAATCTAACTGTAAGCTCTATTTATGTTCATCTCTTGGTTTTTTTTCCCCCACAGAGGTGCAATTGTTTTCCAACTCTTCCAAACTACATCTCTGAAATATATTTTGACTTGAATGTGTATTAGTCTTTCTCCTTCCTGACTCTTTAGTTAGTCATTCTGTATATCTCCAATGTTCTCTTGAAATTTATACCAGCATGGGTTTTGCAAATTCCTTGTTACTTTTCACTGTTAGTTTTAATCCCGATCTTGAAAAAGGAGCGATTGGTAATCTGCCTCTAACAGGCAACCAGTACGGCTGATAAAACTGGGCAAACTTTCAGATATATAAATCCTCCTCCAAATCAACAAAAGCTTGTCTGATTTCTCCAGCTATATTTCCAATGGTAATTTCAAGGAGGAGATAATTATATATTGTACAGTAATTTTCAAGAGGTAGTAGCAAACTGACAGAATTTGCTCTGCTTTGCTGATAGCTGGTATAATATTGTTATTTCTGCTTACAAATGTTGTTATACCTGCTCTTTCAAGAGTCACGATATACTGAATTCTTTATCACTACTATTTGGAGTTACTTGGATGCACTAACTTGGTCTGCTTTTCTTTTAAGTCCTTTGACAATGTTTAGAAATTATAAGCTACCTCAGAACTCTCGTATATCCATTGTTAAATGCTGTACAAATGTGATGACAAATCAATTCTGACAGTTAATTGGGATTAAAAAAGCAAACTCCAAGAGAAATAATGAGTGGAGTTGCTTATTTGAGAGAACATTAATCAGCAATTCAGTAAATACTGCTAACAGAATTAAACTTCTAAGAAACTTTTCAGGGCGAGTGTGATGTCAGCAGCCTGGTTAGTGACTGGTGTTTAACCCTTCTGCAACCTTTTGTGAAGCAGGTGGCAATTCGAGCTTATCATATAATTCCCTAGGGAATCACCAGTAGAAATTTGTGGTGCTGGAAACTGTCTTATAAAATTGTTTAAGTGATTTGTCATTTTTACTATTTTGGAATTTAATAGTATCTCTTTCTGTCCTCATTTGTTTATATAGACATTTGTAAATGATGTGAGGATTCCGGAGCAGACATACATCACTCTGAAGTTAGAAGATAAATTGAGATTTGGATATGATATCCTTGCCATAAAAATGCACAGCATCAGGACACACTTTTCTTGTTAAAAGTATGCTTGTGTCAAATCAAGGGTCTTTTTACTATTTGAAGTAACTTTGAAATACATATTTCTCTTGTTATTACAAAAATGCCTGTATTAGAGAAGACGGTAGGGTCTAGAATCTGTACCTTCATCAGAACTATTGGTAAAGTACACTTCATTGTTTCTCACTGCATGAAACCTCAAACTCCAGTTCCAATTTAGAACCTGTTAATGTAATGTTTATGTTGCTAAGAAACATTATTTGAGGCAAATACATAAATATTTGTATCATGTATCATCTCATATACAATGAGATTGTATACAGGTGGAGAAGATTACGAATAATTACTCAGGAAACTACCAAAAAAGAAAAAAAGAAACCCCAAAACTTGTATTATTACAGCAATTAAGGTAGCTACTCTATTTACAAATAGTAAATAATCATCCATTTGCTTTGACAAGTATGTTGGTACATGCTGATCCTAACAGTGAAATACTTGTAGAAGAAGCATCACCATTCCAATGATAGAATATGCTGAGCACTGTTCCTTTTCTGTAAAATCCTCTTGCGAATTGAGGAATCCTTCCAGTATTTTCCTTAGCATTTCCTACATACTAATCTGTTTACTGTCGTCAGGGGAGAGATGAGAGTCCCTGAAGAAGCACTTAAGGTAACAATGTGCTGATCCAAAACGATGATCTGTCATTATGTAGTGATTGGTAACATAAAGGGTTTTTCTACTCTTTGAGGATTTTTTTTTATTATTATTATTTTATTTTATTTCTTCGATGTCATGTAGCATGAAAAATTCACAAGCCAACTCCAGTTGTCCCAAAAGTCTTCAGAGACGGAAGGATCGAAGCAAACCAGCTCCAAAAGTTCAGAGTCCAAGGTGACAGACTCCACAGCTGAAGTGCACCATAAAACTGCAGAAGCACAGAAATCTGAAGAGAAATCATTGGGTAAGGTTCTTTTTTGCTGCAGAAGCACAAAAACTTGGAAAGGATATTCATTTTCTTTGGTAGAATGCTTGTGAAATTCTGCAGATAGTAAAAACTCCACATATGTGAAATTTTAAATATAAGAGTAATTAATGACTTTTATAATTTAATTTTTGGCTTTTTTTTTACTGTAGCAACCACATGTTAAGAAAACTTGTATAGGGACATTTCATCAGCATTTATCAGATTTTTGCATTCCTCTTTCCCAAAATCACAAACACACCTCCACCCATGCTCCCTTGCTTTTTATAACAGGTGGAGTTTTTGCTTGTTTATTTTATAGGTATTAACATTTGTTGTTAGATGGGTCAGGTTAGAACCCAGTTATTCCATTGTGCTTTAAAAATTTGTAGAAACTGAAGCTTTCATCTTGTTTCTACATCATCTTTCATATTTATGTAATGTGCTATGGTGGCTCTACTGGGGTGTCTTAGGCTTGCTAAAGTTTATTGTTCATCTGTAGTGTAAATTATTTTGTTACCTATTACTACATGAGATAACCACAAGAATGAGAAAGGAGTTGGGTATTGTTGCTTCCTTAATGTGGAGCTGACTAGGACTGACTTCTTAGGTCAAGGCTGTACAGTTTTGTTTAGGTTTTGGCTATTCTTCTGAAGACACACTTCAAACAGTTCTCTTCCCCACATAAAGGATTCATATATAATTAATTAAACTATTTGTTTTGTTGGCTGATCTGGCATCCCTGTAAGGTACATAAGGCCTATCAATTGCTTCAAGGTTACTATTCAATATGGCTTTTCAGGTCCTCTTAAATTTTCATAAAGTAGAAGAATGGAGTTTTTTATCCTCATCTTCCATTTCACTTTTCATTCTTCACAAAATAATAATCAAAGTTAATGGTAGGGATGTGTATTTGAGTGTAACTCTCGGAAGCTTTTGGGGAATTGGTTCGCTGTTGGTGTATATATGCACAGCTGTGTACGTAGCTTGCTAATTCAGTGCACGAGCATCAGCCATCAAATTTTTAAAAACAACTCATTATTGACTAAAGTGTAATGCTGTTTTAAAAAAAAAGTACTTAGTATCTTCAAATCATATTGAAACTTCTAACATGGCTATGAAATTACATATCAACTTTGGAGTGACAGTGAATAAAACATTGACTAAAAATGTTTAAATTCATGATAAGTAAAGTAACAGACAAGCTACTAAGCTGGATTTGAACAGATCACATTATTTTATATGAAGAATGTTTAAAGTATTTTCAGATCATCTGTATGGTACTAGAATAGCTAAATCTCAGTAGGGTAAAGCGTTCTTCAAGAGATAAGGACAAAGCTAATCTACTCAATTTATCATTAATGTAGAAATCTTAATTACATTGGTGTTTTGGTTTGTTGGGGTTTTTTTCTTATTTGTTTTTTTATAATTTATCTTATTCGATTTTTATAATTGTGTATGCAACCTATATAAGAAGTAGCATTTTTATTTGTAGTGTAATTTAACTGCTATTTATAAAATAAAATGGTTGTTCTGAGAAATGTTTTACACGAGGTAACTTCTAGCACTCTGTAGTAGCTCTCAGCAGTTTGGAACCTTGGCAACATCACAAAATTTGATCAGTTTTTCATGCAGTGAGTTCAGATTTCATTGAAAGGTCAATGTGGGTAAAAATGAGAATCTTCTTACAGAAATAGTGGACAGCTTTTAGGTGTGTACTGCTAAGTTGATAACTTTAAACTGAAATCAGAAAATAATGTTTACAGATATATCAGGGTAACAAAAGAGGTGTCAGCTGCCTTTGCATAAATGTTTGTGCCAAACTTTTTGATCAGGTCATTAGTAAGCTTTTATATTTAGAACCCAGATCAGTTAGCCAGCCTCTAAGTTTGTTTTGTATTTAGGCAAATGCATGCAGCCAATTCACTGCAGCTTCCACGAGAAACGATCCAAGCAAATGACTTTCTCTTTATGTTGTTTTAATCTAAATATCACAACTAAACTACAAAGTAATTTCCTCTGCTTTGGGCTGATTTTATAGATCTTTCTGCCATGCCTCGTGGGACGCCTTTGTATGGACAGCCAGCCTGGTGGGGTGATGATGAAGCTGATGAAAAAGGTGGTTGTAAGCAGGATAGCAAACAGGAAGAAAAAACGCAGGAGACAGGGGCTTCAGGTAAGTCTGTTGTCTTATTTTTGTGGGTATTTTTTCTCTTTATTAAAGTGCATGTGTTCTTAACTAGGGAACTAAACAAATATTAATGTTTAGAATTTTCATAAACGATTTGCATAGATGAAAGACTGTTAAAATTAAGCTAAAGAAATTTATTCTGTGTGAAACTGCATTTCCAAGGATCAATTTCACATATAATGTACCATTTTTCTATATTGTATATAGTATATAATACAATTTGTTACCAGTAATTGTAGAAAATAATGTTATCTGAACTAGTGTCTTATTTTCCAATTTAATTCATATTTGTAATTTTATGTGCTTAAGTGTAGAGATTGCATAGGGTTATTTTATCAAAATAACTTCTGAAAATAAATGGAGCTATATTTATTTGACTTTTAGCTATAAAAGGTGATCTATGCTAACATTTTCTCCTGTAGTTTAATAATGGTGCATTAGTGGGAAGTGCATTTCGTAATTCTTGCAGTGAAGATTTACATAGTCTAAAGTTAAACTGGTAATGTTTATTTTCCTGTAATATAGGTTATTTTTTTAGTTTGCTTGTCTATATAAAATATGTATTGCCAAAACTTAAATCTCAATGTCTATAATTAGGCTTCTAAATCTATCATCAGGCATATAAATAAAGAGACTGCTATTCTAATACGCAGAATAACCTTAAAACTTACACAAGTTAGGACAAAATTCAGTCATGTTTATTTAGCTGTTTAGGTGCATGTTTAAGGACAAATAGTTTTAAGTTTGCAGTTTTTTAAAGTACTCTAACCGAGGTGGAAATTTCTCTCTTTCTGTAGTAGTAGTTGCCTTGGTTATCATGAATCCTGTTTTGCAGGAATTTTAGTAAATGCTAAAACCTGTAAAATCAAACTAAACTAACACTTCAAGGCAATGAAGTCAATATCTTTGGAGTTAGCTTTTTGTCATAACCTTTAATGATGTTTTTCATATGAGTTTGAAGTTGTAAGGACTCAGTAAAGTAAGTACCTTAAGATTTGTGCTAGTAGAAAGAAAACAGGTGAAAACAAATGGATAGTTTTTGTGCAGTATAAAAGTTTTGTTGCATATAAAAGAGCTCCATTATAGTGCAGTACAGTTATAGAACACTTTCATATTTGGTTGTTTTGGTTGGGTTTTTTTGGTGAAAAACTTCTCTACCGTACACAGCATGAGTACAGTATGCTACTGTGTGCTCGTATGAAGGCTTTTTAACTAAAGGTTTAATGTCTCACGTTAGTAATCTACAACTTTGTAGTTCAAATCTTGTCTAGAAATGTGTTGTTCAAACACTTCTAAGCATTTGTAAGGAATATAAACGTTTTTAATGGCGGTGAGAGACAATGACTGTTAAATGTTACTCCACTTTCATTTTTCTCAACAAAAATGGAAAGTGCATATGTCATCAGTTACAACGAAAAAGAATTAAGATCTTCCCTTTTGAGTTGCACCATTGACAGACTTGCTAGCCACGATTTTCCTAGCTTTTGAAATTACAGGAAACATTAACTGTTGTCTGTGAAACCTGTGACTCTGTGTCTTGCTGTATATGCCAGAACAGGGATAGTAATGTCTCTAATACCTGTTTCTGTACTCGTGTATTTGTCTATGCTGTTCTGATTTTAAAAACATCCATGTTGTTTGCCTTCATTGAAAAATATCCCAAAGTCTGTGATTTTGATGCCATACCATTAACAAGGTGTGACACAAGATTTCAGCTCTATTTAGTAGCATACACATTCTTATGTTTTCGTACTTACAAGTTGCTTTTTCAGAAGCAATATTGCAAATGGTTTACGTTCTCTTGTATTCATTTATCAAAAGATTTTTCAGCAAGTGGCCACTGCTCCTTTCTTAGTTCCCAAGTCCAAAGAAAAGTAAGATTCCAGCTTCTTCTCAAACTAGTCAAGGAGATGAAATCTATTTCAGTAGTAGACAAAAAATGTTGTTCTTGACAGAATGTCCATAATGGGAATATTTTTTACATGCTTTGCATTAGTGAAGCCGTCAAATGATGATTAGAGAAAATAGACTAGTATTTTCTGCCCTGTTTAACTGATTTTGTTTCTTTTCCATATATATACAGCATATAAATAAAAATAATATTTGGGCCTGGAGGCTTCTTGGCAAATAAAGCACGGGTTTTGGGGTTTTTTTGTTTGTTTGTTTATTTTTCCCCCATGTACAACGTAGGTTAGAAATCCCTTTTGTTTATGTTATTGTTGTTTAATCATAAATTTATTTTCTACAAATAGAATTAATTTGAGTATAGGAATAGCTTCTGTTTCCTCAAATTGGAAGACTAATAAATCTGCAAGAGTGGAAGCGCATACTAAACAAAAGCTTATGTGAAATGTTATAAGAGGACACTGATGGGGTGAAGGGAAACAAAACCTAACGTTTCTGCAAAACAATTCAATTTAGGAGCATGTGGAACTAAAATCCCTTGCATAGACAAGTGGTTTATTTATCTTGATCACTTAATCTCTGAGTAGACACTAGTTGTATGTTTTACGAGTCTGGGTTTTGACTGTTGCAGATGTTTTTAGTAGTGTTGGCAGAGAGCCTGAGAAGATAGACCAGATAACAGTTGATATTTGCCTCTGTGGACACATTTCCTCAGTCTTAGAACACTAACTCTGTTTGTGTAAAAGTGTGAGGGAAAAAAAATATCCTGAATGTTTTTGTGGATTTATAAAATAAAGACATAAGGTTTTCAGGCTATTTGGCCTGCAGTTTCATTCCATGAAAACATTAAGTTAATTTTCAACAAGTTAGTATGCATTTTCTTCGTGCACTTAGGTTTTATAACACAGGTTAATATAAAGATTGTAAGTCAATATAGCTTTAATGAAAGGAAATCAGAAACTTGAACTGGAAACAAGACTGTCATGTTTGGATATTTTTGTTTTTAATAAAAATGAAATTTAATAAAAAATACTAAAGATTGATGCACTTATTTGTTCTTTCATGGGCTAAATTATATGAAGCATTTAAAACACTAGTTTGAAACATGTTTCCTAATATAAACTGCCTAAAGTAAGTACAGTACAGGTGAACTCATGAATGTAAGTTCTTAAACTTTTTGCTTAGTAACTCAAGTTGATAAAGCCTGATATCATTTTAACAAATTAATCCTATGAAGAATCTGTTTCATGCTTTAATGATTTGATACAGGATTATTCACTGAATATAAAAGGAGGCATGAATTATAACAGATGGGGCAAGGTTTAATGAGGAGATTGAAATGCAAGATTTGTTTCTTCTAAGCCAACTACAGACAATTAGTCTTTACAGTCTCAAGTTAATAAGATTATTTCAATGTTACTGGCTTTCTATCACAGCAGAAACTTATTAATGGAAATAATTTGCAAACATCAGAAAAACCTGGAAAATTTGAAAAAGGAAAAAATCTTTTTGCTTTTTTCAGAAGTGTTTTGCTGTAATTGAATGATCCGTAGACCTAGTAGTCCATGTTAAAATGAGCAGTTGCATATACACCTGTGGTGTGACTTTATGCTGCAGCTATTAAACTTATGTTATTGGCAAGTTTACTGAGTTTGTGATTATTATTATTGCCATGTGTTGCACTCACTTCTGAAAAGTAAAAACTGCATTCTCTGCTGATCTCAGTAGTAGTTTAGAATTTTATATCATAAATGCTTTTACCAGAGATCTAAGAAAAGATAGAAGTCAGGTTTTAAACAGGCTTTAAGGATCTAAAATATTTTTTCCATTTGTCATGAAGTATTAGTATCTTATAATTCCAGCCTTGTGTAACACTATATCAGATTAAATGTTTCTTACATTTAAGAAGCAGTGTCATTTTAAGGTAAAGCAGGCTGACAGTTATTTAAAAAATACTAGTG
Organism: Coracopsis vasa; assembly: GCA_026283785.1. NCBI lineage: Eukaryota > Metazoa > Chordata > Aves > Psittaciformes > Psittacidae > Coracopsis > Coracopsis vasa. The sequence continues at coordinate 38,856 of JANHGB010048983.1, forward strand.
TAATCAGTATGTGTAGGAGATTATGCACACATTTAATCACTAGTATTAAGATTAAAGTGCCTAGAGATTTGTGCTAGAATTTTTCCGACTTTTTGCCTGGAATACATGCTAGTGCTGCATTACAGCTTGCGGAACTTTTTAGAGCCATTACAGCAATGTATTTAAGTAAGAGTAGTTTTGCAATTTTTTCTTTAGCTTCTTTAAACCATGAAGTTAAATGATTTTTTTATGAGCGTTGGGGATTTCTGTGCAATAATATTTTATATATTTATTTTGAGAGAGCAATTATTATACTGTTTGGTAAGACAGGTTACGACAACATTGAAAGGCAGTACTAAGTGAATCATTACATGTAATTTTTGCAATCTTGCCTTAAAATAATGAATAACATGCTTCAGCCATAAAGCAAAAAAAGAACCTAAATGGTAAGTGGGAAATAAAAAGTAGTGATATGGAGAAGAAGAAAAGGAAAAAAAGAAATTCTGTTAAGCATTCAAAAGCACTAGCTTCAGCTTCTTTTCATTAAACATAATATTGCAGAGTACCAAATATAAAGCTAAAATACAAAAAATATTTTGGGATGTTTTATAAATGTAATATTTTGGCTGCATCTTAAACCTTCTGCAATTAATATTTTACTCCAGGTTTAAGAATATATTTTTCAAGAAGTGATTTGTAATTTCCAAATCATTTTCTTTTATAAGTTTTATTCTCAAAATTGCATTTCTAAGGCAGGAAAAAAAAAATAATCTGAGAAATCTGAAGACTGTACAAAATATTTTCTGAGGGTTCATTCTATCTTTGCAGATGGTATTATATTCATACATATAGCCAATTTCTTGCATATCTGATATATTGTGTTGAATAGCACAAGAACAACTGACATTTCTTGTCCAGGTTGGAAAGTACTGTTTTAAGATTCTGACTATTGGTGTGTATAACTTAAGAAATAAAACTTCAAAAGTGGTAGCAAGTGTAATCAGTTCTGCTAATGTCACAAAGTGGACGTTGCTTTCCTGATGATTGTCCCTGAAATTACATTTTAGTGAAGAATTTCCCTGAATCTCTGTTTGGTTAAGCCTATGGTTTCCCAAACATTACATAGTTTCCCTCCTAGCTTCTCCTAGACTCATTATTTCATTAAATCTCACTATACCTGTGTATCAGCTACAGTTCTTTTTTTCCTTTCTTGCTTGCAGAAACTGCTGCACAGTTGTCTATTGCAGCTTTAGACCTTTGTAGAATGAAATCTCCTTCTTTACAGATATGCTGGTTCTTTTTCTGCCCCTTTTCTTTCACTTTTACCAGTTCAGAAATCAATTCAGTCCCTGCTGAGATTGCAGTTTACAACCTGTCTGTCCCTCTTTCTTCCCAAAATGCATTTTCAGTTCCATATAATTGCTTTTTTTTTTTCATGTACAGATATTATGCTTGTTCTGTTTTAAAAATTAGAGAGCTGTGATGACATCTATCTTTGGTATTTTCTTGAGGGTTTGGTCTTAAAGCTCTCTGTATTTAGCCTAATGTATAATTTCCTTCATCTTGGCAGATGACTTTTTATAATATGATTTCAATGTTAAGGCTATTTTATAATTAACTTTTTTGAAAGCTATAAAGACTTGCATTTGAAATTTGGGTGAAAAATTCAAGGGTGGTTCAGATTGGGATCTCAATTTTTTTGTTTCCTCATTTCTAATCAATTCTGACGTATTTAGGTCTTATAAAAATGCACGTATGTGAGGCTGAAAATAGTATTTTTAAAATAATTACAATTAACTTATACTTCAGGTATATTTCATGAAATAATTTCTAAGATTTTTCTTTGTAGTGTACTTCAGTTTCCTCTTTTGATTAAACTTATTCTGTCATGATTTAGATTCAAACTATATTATAGCATCTGTTCAATCAAAAATATTAGAATCAGGTACTGTGCATATCATTATAGTTGAAACAGTTGATTTCAAATGTCACATTTGGTACAGGCAAATTTCACAGAAAAAGTTTTTTGTGAAGTTGTCCATCAATGCTGACAAGCCAGTGTTACAGATCACCTCGTCCTAACACTACCATGTCTGATGCAGTCTGGCTGCAGTCATAATTTTCAAATGATGGTGATGAAACAGTTAGTTAATATTTACTGAAAAATATTGTTTATTGTCTGGCCAGTAGATTGCTCTTGTCTGGCCCAAAAGTAGAAATATTTCTCAAACATACTGTATCAGCCAGTTATCTTTTGAAGGAACGCTGAATATTATTATTTTGCTTAATTACTGGTTACAGGAATTGCATGAAATTGTAGGCTTGAAGCTCTGAATAGGCGCCATAGGGGAAAAAAATAAGCTACGTATAAATTAGCTCACTGATGGATTACTCTTTTGTTCAGTGACAGTGTTGCATACTGTAAGGATTCTGGCTCTAGATTTGATCCTACTAGAGCCTGATCTATTCCAGCTTGTTAACTGGATGAAACAAAGGGTAGTTTACCTATAAAATCTAGTAGCTCCAAACTGTGACTTTGTTTATCACTGTACATCTTCTGCCTAAACATCAAGGCTTTTTAAATTACCTTTGCATCAGTAGATTCATTCTATACTGTTAGTCTGTTTTTGGGAAGTGGATTAAAAAGGCATTCCATTTCTCAGGGAAGGAGTAGCGAGATGCTGCTGTAGTGCCTGAAAATTATCTAGCTGACAATGCAGAGAAAAGCATTAGCTAGAGTATACTTAGAATGCAACAGCACAATATAAAAACTGTCTGAATTCTGATCATCTTCTGTATTTGCAACAGCTACTTTTAGATAAAATAAAATAGCTGTTACCTGCATCAGAATTATATTATCCTGTTGGTATCCAAGCAGGGCAATAATACAGAATGTGTATGATATTCATTATGACTCCATAACAGTGTTTCCAGCTATGATGTTGTCATTTAAATACTTGTATTTCTGTATCAAACTACTGTCCTTTCTAATTTTTCAATTTTTAACCTTTTCCTAAATCTTCACAAGAAGCATGTGTTTGTGAAGAACAGCATAGGTGCATTATGCCATCCTGCATCCTTTATCCCGTAAACTCCTACCTCCATATATGTTTCTGTTGCAACCATATTGTCTAATAGTTTTGTACACAAATGTTGACTATCGCAGCTGATCTAGTGTGGCTATTTTTAATGCCATAATCTATCAATTGCATTCTTATTCCCTTACTTGGCAACCTGAAATGATTTCTTAAACATCCTAATGTGGCTTATTACAAATTATGTAGGAACTATTCACAAATCTTTTTCTGGAATGTAACTTGCTGTTGCTGCTAACCTCATAGAATCATAGAATCATAGAATAGTTAGGGTTGGAAAGGACCTTAAGATCATCTAGTTCCAATCCCCCTGCCAT
>JANHGB010048985.1:0-20778 GCA_026283785.1 Coracopsis vasa
TCATATAAAAATGTGTACATCAGATCAAGGACTAGGGTTGTAATTCACCAAAAATCCAGCTATTTATGATTGCAGTGCTCCCATCGCCTTCCCTCGCCGCCAGCGCGGTGCGGGCACAGGAACCGGCCTCCAGCCCGCACCACCCTCTCGCCGGCAGCGGCTCGGGAACGGGAAGCGTGACCCACTTTCCTCCAGGTCCGGCCTCGCCATCGCGGTGGCCGCGGGAGGGCGGGTGATGCCGGCGGGAATCCTGCCGCAGCTCGGGGTGACAGCGCGGGGAGCCGGAGCGGTTCAGCCTCGGCTGCCCTCTGCGCTGGTTCTGGCATCGCGGTCACCCGCTGGGAGCCGGAGCCGCGGGGCTGGTGCCCCCATGGCGAGGCCCTGGCTCTCGGTGTGGCTGTGGCATGAATGGGCAGGGACGCTGCGGGAAGAGGCTGCTGGGGGCAATGGAGCAAAAGCGAGGCCAGGGAGAGGTGGGAGCATCCCCCGCGGTGGGAGCCGGGGCGATGCCCGGGCTGCCAGGTCACAGCAGCTCCGGCCATGAGGGTCCCATGTGCGGCTGGACGCAGCCCCACCCTGTGTGAGGGCCGTGAAGCCCCTCAGAGGGGCGGTGGGGCTGGTGTCGCAGCAGGGTGATGTGTCCCACTGCCCCCCAGAGCGTGAGGGGCAGAAGGCCGCTGGCCCTGCTGTGGGGACCGGGCGGGCAACGGGCAGGTGCCGCTCCGGCCGTTTGTCTTTGCAGATCCCAAACGCTGCCGGTGCTGGTGGAAGAGTTTTGGGAGGGAGATGATGACAGGCTGATGAAACCAATCAAACAATGAAGTAATCATAAATCCCAGTGCTGGCGGCAAAGACGGGAGGAGCTGGAGGCTGATGGAGCTGAGGTCCTAACGAAGCCATCCCACTCACCAGGAAAAATCCCAGGAGGCCGAAGCACTCAAAGGCACTAAGGTCCTGTGTCAGGGGTCGATGGATGGAGACTGTGCCGATGAGGGCAGGGAAAATCCTGATGGCTTCTCTGGGAAAGCCTTGTGGAGGGCACGGAGGACGGCATGGAGCAGTGGCTCCTCAGGGAGTGGCTGTCACCCATCCCTCAGGATGACAGCATGAGCTGTTGTTGGAGAGAGCCTGGGCACTGCTTTATCTGCTCTTCTCAAATCTGCCTGCAAAACCTGAGTTTGGGACCAAAAGCTGAAGAAGGTGGGCACAGGCTGATGGCTGGGATGGGAGATGGTTCTTGCAACAGGGAATGCTGCAGATGGGTGCGATAGGCCTGACCTTGCCCTGCACTGAGACGTCCCCACCAGGAGTACAGTTCCCGCTGACCTGAGGACCCTTTCTGGGTGCTCATTGGCTTTGCTGAAGCTGATCCTGATGCTGGGCAGTCTGCTGTGGTCCAGGCAAGGAACTGGTATGAGAAACTCCAGATAACTGGGAATTCAGTGCCATCATATGGAGAAATGTCCCAGACTAAGGACACTGGGGAGTCATGGTTGCTGCGGGAGCTTCGGTGGAGCTTTCGTGCTGGATCAGGCTTGTGGTGTAAGCAGCTCATGTTTCCCAGCGCCTTTCCACTGCCACAGAGACAGCGGGACATGGAAACATGCGCCATCCATCCATCTATCCATCCTTCCATCCATTGCCTCCTTGCGGGGTGGCTGCTCCTCCAGTGTTGCGGGATGCTGTCAGAGAGGCTGTTCCACCTCCTGGACACAATCAGCTTGTTGGGATGGTTCCGGTGCAAAGGGACACTGTCCCCGCTTGTGCTGTGCTGGTTTTGCTGGGGCAGAGGATGTCTGGATGTGGTGGGTGCCCATGGCTCTGAGCCCAGTGAGATGCCTGTCCTCTCCCTGTGCCTGTGGAGCCATTGTCCTCATTCAGTGAAGGTGCCTTTGCCAGCCCTCCCTGGGGGCTGGTGCCCCGGGGAAGCGATCTTAATAACACCTTGTGCTGGTCCCAGCAGCACAGAGGACATGAGAGAATGTCCCTGGAATGGGGTCAGGCAGGAGCAGAGGCAGCAGAAGTGGAGCGGGGCACAGGGAGGCTGAGGCACCTCCTGCCCCAGCGAGGCAGCACGGGCAGCACCGTGAGTGGGGATGGCACCAGCAGAACCGAGCACTCACTTGAGAATCACTTTGCTGGCTCAGTGGATGGTTTGGAGAAAATAGGGGAGGTTTTGGAGCTGGCCAGGGTGCGAAGAGAGTGAGCTCCATGCGGACGGGTGCTCTGGCCTCCAGCCTGTGTTACCTGCTGGTAACTAATGCCAATTACACTGTAATTAATGCTGTAGTAAGTGTTGTAGCAGCAGGAGGGTTTGGGACGGGGACACGGGGAAATCAAAGTTCTGTGAAGTACCCGTGGTGCGGTCGAGGCACTTGCAGGGCAGAGCAGCCTGTGTATGGTGCAGCCATGCTGCCAGGTATCTCTCATTTCTTCCCTCTCTAAGGAGAAATCCGGGTCTTGCAATGACCCTAACCCTGCCTCATTTTCCTGGTTCCTTGCCCCAAAGCTGCTCATGGTGCGAGTCCTGTCCCTTCACCAGGCTTCCAGCGAACTGCCTGGCCACAGAGAACCCTGCCTCAGGCTCAGCCCAAACCCTTTGACCCCACTCAATAACCGGGTTCTTTTTGTGCCCTGTGGGTCTCTGATGTGCCCAGAGAGGGTTATTTTCCCACTTTTCCCTTCCTCGTTTCCAAGCAGCCGCTGCTGCCTCCTCCACTGGGTGCCTGGGGCAGCTCTGCTGGGCTGCCTCAGCTCCTCTCAATGAGCTCTTAATGAGTTTGCAATTACTTATCCGCAGAGCCGATGTGCCCAGGGCTGGGAGCAGCGGAGCAGGACGCGGAGCAGGGGAAAGCATCCCCTTGCAGGGAGCACTGTGGTGGTGCTGGCCCCAGTATGCAGCAGGGTGCCAGGCTCTGGATATGGATATGGGATGCTTCTCTTGGGGTCTGCTCAGTGGTGTTGGAATGGAGCAGGGGAGGTCTAAGGAGAGGAGCGGCAGCTGCCGACGGGAGACGAGTGGCTGCCTATAAATACCTGCCAGGGAACAAGGAAGAAGTGGGTGGATTATCCTCCTCACTCAATGAGATAAATGCTTCTGAAGCTTAAACACAGAACAATTTTAGTCGGAATAGTAGGAGAAACAGTTCAGGATGTGGAGATGATGGCATGAACCACCTGAGGTGAGCAGTGGGGTCCCTGTGCCGCTTGGCAGCATTTTTCCTTCCCCTTTGCTGTTGCCTGGGGTCTCTCTCGTGCTGCAGGGCTTTTGCTGGGACTCAGCTGGGATGCACTTCATTCCTCCGGGCTTTAAAAGCTCCTTCTTCAACAGCACCCAAAACAATGGAGCTGGGGCCCTGCGCTGGGAGGGGGTTTTGGCTTCCCTCAGGCACAGCGCTGGCCCCGCTCCTCCAGTGCTTCAGGGCCATGCAGTAGCAGCAGGAGAGGAGCTGGTGTGCTGGGAGAGGCCTCATTTCTGCTCTGGTTTGACCTGAAGGCAGTCATGTTGGCATGGCTGGCATGGGACAGAAGGCAGCCAAGGACACAGGACCTCAACCTGGCCATGACGGCCCGGTGGCATCTCTTGTTGTACTGGCACTGTCCCCTTCTATGCCCATGAGCATGCAGAACCAGCTGGACACAAGCCCTCGCTCCCTCCCCGCTGCTGCCCTGCTTTGCTGCTTCCATCAACCCAACACGTTTTCCAAAGCAGTTCAATTTGCAATGAAAACGTCTGCCTTTACACCTTTTGTTTGGCCTCGGCGCGTTGGGGGTTTTCCCCGGGATCGGCATTGGAGCTGTGTTCCTGTGAGCCTCAACAGTGAGGGGTGCATTGCACCCAGCTGGCTGTAATGAGGCACCAAAGCAGGATCCCAGCTGTAACGGAGGCACTGTGGCAGGATTCTGTCCCGGCAGCACGGCCTCGCTTCTGCCCCACAGACCCGCACCTCAGGATGTTCCCCTACTCCATAAATCTCCACAAATGCAGCACCTGCAGCCCTGGTGCACTTGCAAAAATCCATCAGCAGGCAGCAGGCAGGGGACATGGCTTGGTGGGACACCCGTTTCCCATGGGCATTTCTCGGTTGCTGGTTGGAAAGGAACTGCCTGAAAAATCCAATGGGTCTACTCGACCCTAGTGAGGCCACATCTGGAGTACTGTGTCCAGTGCTGGGCTCCTTGGTACCAGACAGACAAGGAGCTGGTAGAAAAGGTCCAGCGGAGGGCACAGGGATGATCAGGGGTCTGGAGCATCTCTCTTATGAGGAGAGATTGCAGGAGCTGGGCCTGTTTAGTCCAGAGAAGAGCAGACTGAAAGGGGATCTCATCAATGCAGATCAGTATCCCAAAGGCAGGTGCCAGGAGGATGGTGCCAGACTCTTTTCAGTGGTGCCCAGAGACAGGATGAGGAGCAATGGCCATAAACTAAAACACAATGAGTTTCACCTCAACATGAGGAAGAACTTCTTTCTATTGAGGGTGGCAGAGCACTGGAACAGGCTGCCCAGGGGGGTTTGTGGTGTTCTCCCTCTCTGGAAACATTCCAACCCTCCTGGACACGTTCCTTGTGATCTGCTCCTGGTGGCCCTGCCTTGGCAGGGGGTTGGACTGGATGATCTCCAGAGGTCCCTTCCAGTCCTAATGGTTCTGTGCTTCTATGAAGTAGCCCTTGGCTTGGAGAGTTCTTTCTAGCAGCCGTCCAGCCTCACTTCCTCTCTCTCATCCCACCAGTGGGTTTTCTCTCAAACCCCACTTTGCCAACTTGAACAGTTGGATTTCAACACTGGTTAACGAGGAGACACGGACGATGGTAAATTCAAGCGTAGACACAATTCTTCTTGCAGGATGCTGGGAGCTGTTTTTAGTCATGCATCCATCGAGCTGCTGCGCTGATCCACCTCCACCTCCAGCACTCAGACACTGAAATGGTGCTCCTCATCCAGGAGGCCAATAAAACACTATGGAGATGAGCTGCTTGGGAGATCTTATGAGTCAAGCCGTTACATTTTTGGAACATCATGATGTTGAAGTTCCTTTTCTATTTTTTACCCAACTTCCCAGGAACACACAAAAAAATATATAATCAACTAAAGCTGAGCTCTGCTCTGGGATAAGAAGTGGCTACAAAACCCAAACGACACCGGATTTCTCTGCTGTGGTACCCAGCAGTGCCCATGTCTCTGCTTGGGACGGTTGTGCTGCACATTTGTGTGTGTTCACAGTGCGGGTTTGTGCTCTTGGGGGATGATGGAGGGTGGTGCAGCACCCTGAAGACATCAGAGGAGATCCCGGGGTGGTTTTGCTGCTGCGGTGGTGTGGTGGGTGAGTCCAAGCTTGGCTCATGGGGAGGAAAAAACACTGCTGGCTTGTTGGGAGGGTGGAACATCGTCTTTGTCATCTCGGCTCTGCACCAGAGCATCCAGCACAGCAGGGATGTGATGGATGATCAGAGGTATATGTTGGTGCTTTGCTGCAGAACCTATGTCCTGCTTAGTGCCTGTGGTGTGGCCCTGGCCACGTTCCAGAGCTCTGCAAAGGCAGGAGGGTGGAGACAGGGCTGGCTCCTGGGGTCCTCACTTGACCCCATGGCCCTGCCTCTTGTGGCTTCTGGAGCATCCTCTCCAGAGCCACTGGGTTGGTGGCTCCTGGGGACAGGGAGCTGGCACCCAGTGGATGCTACTCAGTAGTGCCCTGAGCAGCTCAGTGCCGGCTCCAAGCCCCAGGGATGGGATGGAATGGGATGGGACAGGGCGTGGTGGCTTTGCAGCACCCATCGGGAGCAGTGACACCTCTGCCTTGCAGCGCAGCCATGAGTGCAGGTTCGATTGAGCAGGAGCCGTCGCGCAAGCTGGCCTGCTGCGGGGTGCCCCTCATCACCGAGGACATGCAGTCCCTGGCCATCCGCACCCTCTCAGGCACTGACATCAGCAAGCACTACGACCTCATCCGTGAGCTCGGCAAGGGCACCTATGGCAAGGTAGACCTGGTGTCCCACAAAAGCACAGGTGAGAGGAGCGCGGGGGGCACTGGGGACACGGCTGCGCTGGGAGTGGGGTGCCCGGCTTGTCCCAGCCGTGCCCCGGGCTCATCCCTATCTCCTGCCCACTGCAGGCACCAAGATGGCCCTGAAGTTCGTCAATAAGAGCAAGACGAAGCTGAAGAACTTCCTGCGGGAGTTCAGCATCACCAACACGCTCTCCTCCAGCCCCTTCATCATCAAGGTCTTTGATGTGGTCTTTGAGACCGAGGACTGCTACGTGTTCGCTCAGGAGTATGCCCCCGGCGGGGACCTCTTCGACATCATCCCGCCACAGGTAGGACCCCCTCCTGTGGGATTCTTTTGGGGTGGGTGGGATTTGGTATCCCCAGGGCACTAAGCAAAGCTGCTGCTGTGCTTCAGTGGGACGGGGCCCCATGCGCAGACACCAGGCATCCCTGTATGGGTTGGCCCTAACCACAAGCACCTACAAGCAAGACTGGGACCCATCACCCATCTCCTGGGGTGGCCTGAAACCCATTCCCTGTAGGCCCTTGGACCCATCTCCCATCCCTAGGGTGGCCCAGAACCAGCAGCCATGACCGTGTTGGACGTGTAACGACACCGACGTGGCGGTCCTGGACGGGGTGGGATCACCAGGGGCTCGGTGGCTCGCAGCTGACACCGTGTCCCGCTGCCGCAGGTGGGGCTCCCCGAGGAGCTGGTGAAGCGCTGTGTGCAGCAGCTGGGCCTGGCCCTCGACTACATGCACAGCAAGAGCCTGGTGCACCGGGACATCAAGCCGGAGAACGTCCTGCTCTTCGACCGCGACTGCCGCCGCGTCAAACTGGCCGACTTCGGCATGACCCGCAAGGTGGGCTGCCGGGTCAAGCGCATCAGCGGCACCATCCCCTACACGGCGCCCGAGGTGTGCCAGGCCGGGCGGGCGGAGGGCTTCGCCGTGGACACCAGCATCGACGTCTGGGCTTTTGGGGTGCTCATCTTCTGCGTCCTCACCGGAAACTTCCCCTGGGAGGCGGCGGTGGCGTCGGACGCCTTCTTCGAGGAGTTTGTGCGGTGGCAGAAGGGGCGGCTGGCGGGGCTGCCCTCGCAGTGGCGGCGCTTCACGGACAGCGCCCTGCGCATGTTCCAGCGCCTGCTGGCCCTCGACCCCGAGAAGCGCTGCCCTGTCAAGGAGGTCTTCTACTTCATCAAGTGTGACCTGATGGCTGAGGTGCGGTGCCGACCCTCCTACCGCTCCCGCAAGCATGCCAGGGACAAGCTCCCGACCGGGCCGCACTGCCACGAGGCAGCCGGGCCCTGCACCCCTGCCCCGCTCAAGAGGACCGTGCTGACCGAGGGGAGCAGCCCCCGCGGCCCCGAGCCGAGCACAGCATCCCCGGGCACGGCGAGCAGGACAGACGGACGGCAGGACAAGGGCAAAGGGCAGATGGTCCTGGCCACAGCAATAGAGATCTGTGTGTGACAGCACCAGGGCAGCTAGCAGTGCCCGCCCGTCCCGTCCTGTCCCCCCGCCACGGGGATGGGGATGGGGGGTGCTGCTCATGGTGGTGGCATGAGCTGGGACCAGGCCCCGGGTCTCCCAGAGCAAAACAAGATACAGAAAGCAAGAGGAAAAGGACAAAGCTGGCTGCGCTCTGCAGCGCTGAGGATGCTGATCCCCCACTTCCTGCCTGGCGGCAGCACGGCCAAGGGCACCACTCACTGCCCATGAGGATGCTGGTGCCTGGCTCCTGCCACCCACAACCCTCCCCTAGGGTGGCCCAGGAGGGGTCTCCCGGTGTGGGGAGGATGCACTGAGGAGGCTGCACGCCTGGGGGTCACTGCCCAGGGTGGGGGTCCAGGGCAGTTGGTACCCACTGGCTCTCCCCACCCCATGCTCAAGGGAAGGCCGATGACACTGGATATGGAAGAGGCCTTTGGGAAGGCTTTAACCCCTTCCACCGGTCCCTGCCCCATTGGTGGGGCCCGGGAAGTGATGGAGGGCTGGTGATGGGGAGCTGGGGGTCACCAGCTGCCTCCCTGCCGCAGGAGATGCTGGCAGCCATTGATGTAGCAGTGTCCCTGTGTGTTGTTGTGTGTCCCGACCGCCGGCAGCCCCGGCCCACCCTGCCCGGCCGCTGGCAGCCCCAGGCCCTCACAGAGGGACCGGTCCCCTCGCAGCCGGGAGCTGAGCTCCGCGGTCCCAATGCCCAGCAGGTTGGATGCTCGGCGTGGGCAGCTCTGCTGTGGTGGTGTCCCCTTGTCCCCTCTGCAGACTTTTTGTACCCAGGGGCTGGAAGAGGCGGTGGTGGCGCATCTCCAGGCTGGTCTGCACAACCTGCGGGCTTCAAGTAGAATCCTGTGTGGTCCCCATAGCCCCTCCTTGTTGTCACCCCTTCCCCAAACCCCCATTACCCTCCCGTGGGGCTGGTGGGGGGGCAGCAGTGGGGTGACCCCCCAAGGCTGGCTGCAGAGGGGCAGGGTGGTGGTGGCAGGACCCGCTGATGGCCCCTTAGGGACAAGGTCATGGGGTGTGTGTGGGGTTCACAACTCCCCTCCTGGTTTTGGGGGGCTCAGGGGCACCCCAAGGCAGCAGCACCCAAGCCATGGCATGGTTCAGGCTTCCCTCTCATCATGGTGGGTGCCGTGGGGACCCCTTCTGTTCCCTCGGGCGCCCCAATTCCCGCACAAAGGGCTATCCAGCTATCCAGCAGCAGCAGCAGTTTACACAGCGGGCGGGCGCCCGGCTGGCCCCACCACCGCCGCTGCCCCCACTCCCGCGGCCCCCCAGGGCCGGGTTAGAAGTAGCATTGCCCTGATGTAGAGACGCTAGGCGCGGACTTTCCTCCTTTTTGCCTTAGGTCCCTCGATGTCCTCGATCTTTTCGTGCAATAATGTAGATGCGGGGCTGCGGCCGCCCCGGGAGGGCCGGGCTGAGCCTCCCCGCGGGGCCCGGCTCTGGTTCCTGTTCTCGTCGAGGTCGCTGTGTCCGTAGGTTGTCGGGTTTTTATTTCCAGTTCCCTCGGCTGTCGGGTTCCGGACCTTCTTCCCGTAGGAGAGGCTGTAGTGTCACAGACGTTACCTCAGTTTGTCACTGTTGAAAAGGATCAAAAAACAAAACACAAACCACAAATAATAAGCATAAAAAATGACAAAATACAGAGTTATAAAAGAACAAAACCAGTCTCAATGGTGCTGAAGACGTCTTTCTTTCAAGAAACAAAACGTGATGCTGCTCATGCAGCCACGGCCTTGGGGCTCCCTGTCCACCCCTTTCACCTCTCCCCCATGCCCCGCTGCCACCCCAGGTGGGAGGGAAGGAGAGCGGGAGCAGCATCCATAGGTGGGGGGGGACAGGCAGATTCCAAATGTATTCCAGCCACGTCCACAGGCTAATTTCAATTTCCTGGTAATTATGCAAATGAATGTGGATTTAATTAAGGGCAGATTTCATTAAAGTCTTCTTTGGGAAATGAGAACAGGGTGGGGGGAGCGAGGAGGAGGAGAAGGCAGCGGCAGGGGAGATGAAGGCAGCATCTGCCCCGGAAGATAAATGGCTGCCTGGGATGCTGAGGAGATGGGATAGGATCCCCTGTGAGCAGGGCTCCTGCCTGCTCTCTGCCATGGGAGCCCCACTGCAGGGGCTCAGGGTCCCCAGCCCAGAAGCTGTGTGGGGCACAGCTGGGGGGCAGCACTGGGGGGACCAGGGAAGATACAGCAGTGGCTGCTCCAGTGCCTCCAGCCCCACTCCGGGGACAAGGACAGCAGCATCCAGCCCTGCTCATACACTGCCTTCAGCAGCACAGGCTTTCACCTCCTTTCCCTTTCCACCAGGGCAGGGAAAGCGTTTCTGTGACACGTGGGTTATATTTTTCCCCTTCCCCAGCTAAAAATACCGATCTGGCCACACCAAAAGGCCTGGGAAATCAATGTCATTGTCAGCAGGCGCTGGCTGGAAGGACCCTCCCCTCCCCGAGCACAGACAGAAAAGGAAACGCTGCCATTTGACGTCTCCGAAGCGAAGCGCTGGGGCTGCTTGAGCTGAACTCATTCAAAGGGAAATGGCTAATTTTATCCCAGCGAGGTCGGGGATGCTGAGAGCCCATCGGTGCCAGGACCGCAGGAGCTGCCTAGCTCAGGTGAAACCTTCAGACCTAAAACCATGGTCAAACCAGCAGCTCAGCAAAGCCTCCAGGTGCCCTCCAAGCTTGGTCCGGGTTTGGCCAGGAAGGTGACCGCTGCCCTTGGGCATTCCCAGAACGATGGGTGAGCAGCACAGACACTGCTCTGGAAGAAAATAACTCCTAAATGTGTTCAGATCCTTGAGCCGGGAGCAGAGATGGAGGGAAGGGGCACAAGGTGGGAGAATAGGAAAGGTGCAGCAGGCCCAGCCCCACTGGCATCCCATAAAACCAGACCCTTCCTGAGCTGGGGAGGCCAGGAGGCCCTGGCTGTGATGCCCACCAAAGCCTGCCTGCCTCTGGTTTCATCCAGCCCTCAATTCCTGGAGCTGAATTCTGCCTGTTTTGCTCAGAGATGCCAAGTGAGCCCTTGCAGCCCAGCTGAAACACTGGAGCTTGGGAGTAAAAATAACCGCGAATGATCCGCTCCTTTGGAACACAAGTGATCAGTGCCATGAAAACACCCCAACCAATCCCAACAGCCCTCCGAAAGGTACGGATTTTGCCCCCCAGATGCTGCTTCAGCTCCCTGATGATTCAGGAGGGGCTGCAGAATGGGCCCGGTGCTCACACACACTGAGCCGGGATCACAGGGTCCGGGTGGTCGGTGGGGGATGGGAGCTTGGCACGGTGGGAACATTCATTAACTGTGCTCCTGAGGGCTGATCCGCTTCCAGGAGCTCCCAAAAATAGCTCCAGCACCGAGCAGAGACGGGCGGTGGAAGGAAACGTGACTCATGTGCTACCCAGTGCCCAGCAGCGCCGGGCGAGCTCGAGGCCACTGCACAGCGAGCCATGAGAGCCAGGGACACTGCTGGGGGGACACAGGAGCCACCCCAGTGCCCTTCCTGGTGCAGGGGCTGTAAGTGCCCCTGCTGCCCCTCCCGCAGGGCCCCTCTGCTGCTGCGCTTCCAGCGGCCAGGGAGGTGATGGACAGACGTCAGTCAAAGCCTGGTGGCTGCTGAGGCCCCCCCTGCAGGGCTGAGCTGCTGGAGCTGGGCTGCAAAAGCTGTCCTGAGATGGGGAAAAAATCCAGCCCCACAGGATGGTTCAGTGAGGGGCAGAAGGGAGAGGTGACCTTCTGTGCCAGATCCAGCACCTCAGCACACAGTGAGAGCAGAGCTGGCTGCACTCCTACCCCTATATCCATCCCTATCCCACCTCCCAGGCAGGTCCCTGCCCCATGGAAACAGCCCAGTGAGCATCCCACAGGGAATGGCTCTAGGTCAGGCTCTGCAGTGCTGACTGACTCTGCTCCATCCTCAGCCAGCCGGGTGGATTCCAGGCAGAGGGAAGTCGGAGGCTCTGAACTGGCTGCATGCTCCCTGCAATGGGTTTGGACATGTTTCTTTTCACTCAAAGGTGCTTCTCCCTGTGGAAATCCCAATGTTTTTCACCAGGGTCTTTCAGCTGAACATTGGGTTGGTCGACTGTGGGAGGAAGGGGGTGACCACAGTTTTGGGGTGCAGTGAGGGGCCAGGGAGGTGATGGTGAGAGCACCCAGCCCCCCACCCCCCATCACCCAAGCACTAGGTCACACTCTGGCTGGCTCCACAGGCCTCCTCCCGCGTTGCTATGACAACTGCAGCATCCCAGCCTGGCAAGGACAGGAGATGTGGGAGATCTCATCCACCCATCCCTACCACCACAGCTCAGGATGCGGCACAGGGAGCACCCTGCCCTCAGCCCCAGCCATGAGTGCCACCAGCAGCACCCCAAGCTCACAGCTGAGCCTAAGGCGCTATTTACAATGGTCTAAATCCACACTTCTCTGGATTCAGATGTTCCTTCATATCCTTCCAAAAGCCACAGGGCTGGCAGTACAGGGGACAGGAAAGGTTTTGGGCTTTGAGATGAGGATCTGCCCATTCAAAGCCCCTCTGCAGAAATGCAGCTTGTGCCATGATCCAGCTGATGCTCAAGCCACACCACTGCAGACACGTCCACCCCAGCCACAAACAGCAGCTCCAGCCTTGCTGGGTCCCTGCTGGCAAAGCATCAAGACACAAGGTTCCCTGGCTGCACCCAAACCCCCCATCCTCCCTGGGGTTATGGGGTCAGTCACCCCCCAGTCACCTCAGCTTTCAGGGTGGTGGAGCCCTGGGTGTCTCTGGGTCCAGCATCACCCCACACTCGGAGCTCTTGCTCGCAGCAGCCTCACAAGACCTCAGCTCTCAGCCTGACAAGATCCTGAATTAAGCCCTCCCTGACATCAGTGGCACCGGGCTGGGGAGAAGCTGAGCTCCTTGCCTCGGAGGCTGCTACACCTCCAGAAAAGTCTCATTTGAGAAGCATTAATAGAAGATTAATAGAGGCTTTAATAAGCAGTGAATCAATCACCAATGGAGCCCAGCTTGTAAGCCAGCTCTAACACTGCAGGGGCTTAAAGGCATCCAGAACATGCCTCGAACATGCTTAAAATGGATGTTAATCACCTTGGAGACCCGAAGACACCACACTGGAAGTAAACTTCATGACAAAAGGTTGCAGATGAGCCAGGAGGACCTGTCTCATCCCTCCATCCCCTTCACAGTGTTTGGTTCTACCAGCTTTGCTCCTCGCACACTGGTGCAAAGACAACAGGAATTCGGCTCACCCTTGTGCCCCTGGGGCTGGAGCTGGGTCAGGACACCACAATGAAGCAAGGCCAGTTCACAAGGGACATCCTCATCCCACCTGAAGCACAGCCACCCTGGGAAAGGCACCTGCCCTGGTCACAGAGCCAGGGCCGTACACTGCCTGGAGCGGGACAAACACCAGAGCTGGCCTCAGGCCCCTCTCTCAGGGCCACACCATCCTCCTCCTCAACTGCTCTTCCTTGTGCCCATCAGCACCACCCTTCTGAAGCTTCACTGCTCCGTCCTCTGCTTTGCACGTCCCCATCTCCTCTGCTCCCAGCACTGGAAAATCCCAGAGAGTGATTTAGATCCCTACCCTCAGCCTCCTCTTCACCAGTGATGAAGGTCCAGCTGCCTCCACCTCTGCTGGACTTACTCCAGCTTATGACACACCTGCAGTCACTTGAGGGACTGACCCTTCCCCAGCCTAGTTTGAGAAGCATTCCCAGTGGCCAAAGTTTAGTCTCAAAGTCCTGCTTCCTTCAGGCAGGGCAGTAGGGTGACCTGTCCTGCAGAGCTCCTCAGCCACATCTGCCCTCAGTGCTCACAGAGGCTGCCCAGGGTAATATGTACATGGCAGGTCTGACTAGCTGACCCACAGGATGCCCAGCACCCTTGCTTGGCTTCAAGTCCAAGTGGACTTCAATATTTAAAGGCTGCCAGGCTCTGGAGCTGCACATCAGAATAAGGGTATGGTTGTTTGAGAAGCTCAGCAGCATGTATGCAGAAGACAGTTCAGTGGTCTGGAGCTTCTTGGTGGGCTTTCATTTGCTTCACAGCACCACTGTTCAACACGTTCAGGTCCATGTGTTTGGGTATCTCCTTTAGGAGAAGGGAGCAGCTCTGCAGGGCACAGGGGCACTTGGGCTGTCATCAGCTCTAGCTGGCACAAGCAGACCAGGACTGTCTCCTTTCAGGAACTGAACATCTTACCTGGCTTCCAGGCTTCCTGAGGGCGGCTGGATCTTGTGGAAGGACAGGCCAGAGGAAGAGACAGGGGTCAGAGACTGGAACTGGCACAAGAGTCACATTAGTCCTACAATGAAGTCCCTGCAACATGAAGTAGCCAGCTCTGAGCCATTACCCAGCCTTTCGCTGGAGATACCCTACAGCCATTCTTGGGAGCCACTTACTCATGGCAAAGCTCGCTCTGCTTTACCACAATGTGAGCCTGGTCCACCGCAGGCCAGATCCACCAGTCTGAATGGCTCCATGGCTTTCAGCGGGCATTCACTGGCCAGTCTACTTTGAGAGGGTATCAGCATCTCAGTGCACAGCACAAACAGCTCAGGATCTTCTGCCAGAGCTCTGGGAAGGATGAGTCCCATGCCCGAAGTCCATGCTTAGAACACGGAAACAGCTGTTTCACAGCAAGAGCTTCACAGCCATTTGAGTGCCTGCAGCTGTGTAGCACAAGCTGGATGCATCGTCCAGGCCTCAGGCAGCAGCTGAGGGCCAATGTTCAGCTGGGGCAGAAGGGCAGGGACACCCATCCTACCCTGCCCTGCTCCTCTTTCCCTCTCAAAGTCAGTTGGAAAAGTCTCCCAGATTTCTTCAGTCCGACAAGTCACCCAAAACACTGCAGCATCAGCAGCTCCTCTATTAGATCAGCACCAGCAGCAGACAATAGCTTCAGTCCAGAGTCAGCAAACACAGACATCATCCGCAGCATAGGAAGGCCTGGGGCAAACTGGTCACAGGCAGGTCCATTAGAGCTACTTGAAGATCCTGACCAGCTGTAGCAACTTGGTGGAGACAATCTTCATCTTCCAAACCAAATGTGAGAACTCACAAATTTCTCAGGAAGTTCCTGATGGCTAAAACACGACAAACATCACACAGGTCTTTCAGTAGGAGATTCCAGAGGTCAGCATAAGACCTTTGATGGACCTAGGTAGTCCCCAGACCATCCCATTACCTGACAGAGCAGCCAAATACAGCTCCAGGGACCTGAAACCCAACAGAACCCCACTAGTAGGAACCCGAGGCCCTTCCAGAGGGTTTATATATCCCTCCTGACAGCAGCACCTGCATGTGATTGGCCAGGGCAAGAGCAGGGCAGCAGGAGATTGCTCAGGAGTCCCCACATCCCACAGTAATCCCAGCTTGTGATGGAACTTAAATCAAGGGGAGGAAGAGCTTGGCTCGTCTTCTGCAGGACCTAGGCATGTGATGGCTTGGCATGCTGGGCGTGGAGATGGAGGGATGGATGGAGGGATGGATGAAGAGAGACTGACTGAGCCTACAGCACCTCTGCTGAGCTACTCAGAAGTACTTGCAGTACCAACAGCCCCCAGCTTGACCATGTGAAACTGTCCACACAGAGCTTATGCCCTGTCTTAATGTAGCATCTTTGGTTTGACAACTGGCATTGCTGTTGGGTCATGTCCCACTGGGGCCAGGTGAGCCCACAGGAGGCTCTACTGGTGCTGGTCTCCTGCATGACCCAGTTGCAGCAGTTCCATGAGCTCTTTGCACTTTGGGCTGGTGTTTCTGCCTGAGCCATTCACTGTTCCAACCAGTTTAATTACCCACATCTGAGTCATCCCCAGCCCTGCTTCATCAGAGTTCCCAGCCTTGCAGACAAACCACCCTTTGTGCTTCTCCAGCCCCTGTCCATGGCGAATTGCCAAGTACCAATTAATCAGCGGCTCCTGCTGCGACAGGCCTGGGAGATGGTGCCCCAGGAAGATGGAGAGGAAGGAATGGAGGAAGGCCACTGCTTACCTTATGGGACAGAGCTGGGACTAGAGCCTGGATCCTGATCACACCCCAGGAAGACAGGGGTGGCACATGCAGAGTAAAGCAGGAGAATCCCTCTCCTGCTGCTCACGCTCTGGGGATGCAGCCCAGCACACGGGGGAGTTCTGGGCTCAAGCGCACACTGAAGCCGAGTCATGGGGAGCTTCTCATCACTCAACGCCCCCAAGTCCTTCTCCTCAGGGCTGCTCTCAACCCAGTCTCTGCTCAGCCTGTGTTTGTGCTGGGGATTGCCATGACCCAGGTGCAGGGCCTTGCACTTGGCCTTGTTGAACTCCATGAGGTTCACATGGTCCCACCTCTCCAGTCTGTTCAGGTCCCTCTGGATTCCATCCCTTCCCTCCAGCGTGTCCACTGCATCACGCAGGTTGGTGGTGTTGTCACTTGCTCAGGGTGCTCAACCCCACTGTCCATGTTGCCCACAAAGACGTTAAATAGTGCTGGGCCCAATGCCAGCTGCTGAGGGACACCACTTGGCACTGATCTCCACCTGGACATCGAGTGTTGACTGCTACTGTTTATCCAGCTAATTCCTTATCCACTGAATGGCCCATCCATCAGATCCATGCCTCCTCAGTTTAGAGACAAGGATGCTGTGTGGGACAGTGTCAAACACTTTGCACAAGTCCAGGTAGATGACATCAGTTTCTCTGCCTTTATCCACCAATGCCATGACTTCATCATTGAAGGCCACCAAATTTGTCAGGCATGATTTGCCCTATCCTCATCCTGAACAATTGCCTCATCAATGCACGAAGCATTTCAGCACTCTGGCATGGACAGGTCTCTTGTATGGTGGTCTAGCAAGCCCTCCAGATGCCGAGACAGCCCAAAAATCCAACAGTGGCAGCTCTCAGCCAAGAGAGAGGTACTTATGGCTTATGTCAGCTAGAGCAAGGCAATTTGTGAGCATGGGAAGTATGTGGGTCAAGATCATCCAGCCTGGTGAGGATGGCTGATCTGGGGACAGCTCCAGCAGGTCCATCAGCTCCTTCTGCTTCCCAAGGCAGCTGTGGGCCTGCGGAGATGAAAACCAGTGCCCAGTTTATATGCAGTTCACTGGCAGGGCAGTAAATCCTGTTTGCTGTGCAGTGGTTTCCAGGCTAGCAAGTCTGAGTGGTGATGTGAGACATCCCCGATGCTCTACAGGGTTCATGTGCATAGGATTGGATCAGAAATCATTTTTAGGGTGAATGAAATAATTTTTTGGAGTGAATAGATGATGTTTTCAAACTTAAACAGAGAAGATTTAGATTAGACTTTAGGCAGAAGTTCTTCCCTGTGAGGGTGCTGAGGCGCTGGCACAGGTTGCCCAGAGAAGCTGTGGCTGTCCCATCCTTGGAAGGGCTCAGTGACAGGTTGGATGGGGCTTGGAGCAACCTGATCTAGTGGAAGGTGTCCCTACCCATGGCAAGGGGTTGGAACTGGATGAGCTTTAAGGTGCCTTCCTACCCAAACCAGTCTGGGATTCTATGAATGGAAATGTTTGGATGAGGAAAAAAAAAAAGAAAAAAAGAATAATTCTGGCCCAAATCAAAGGCACATGTTGGTGTTAGGGGGTTCTTTCAATTCCAGGTGTTTTCCAATCTGCTTAACACAGCAGAAAGGCGATGGGGAGCATCAAATTTCAGCTCCTCCACCTGTGACTCACACAGCCACGTGCCTGTGCCTGGCCCAGTGCTGATAAGGGAACTCGGGTTGATATCAGATAATTGGGAGATCAGCCTTGGGTGCTCTCATCCTTATGGCAGGACCAGAAGGAGTTAACACAAAATGCCACTGACTGTATTTTCTCTCCTCCATTGAGGCAGCTCTGACACGGCAGTGGAACAATGCTCAATTCTGATTAGCTCTGGTTTTCCAGGAGGGGAGGCACAAGAGGGTAGGGAATTAATACTATTCTGCATAATTCTTAATCTAAAATTCCATTTCTTTTCTTTCTCTAGGAAGCAAACAATCTAGGGGGTTTTGTACTCAATTTCTTGCTTTCATAATCTAAATGAATTGTTTGCAAGTAGGAGCCAGCTGCAAAGCTGGCAATCTCCGATCAAATCTGCCTTTCTCCTGGTTCCAGCAATCATTAATTTGCTCCTCAGCCCTGATTAGCTCATCTGGCTGCCTTGTGGTGGGGAAGAGCAGGGGGTGAGCTACAGCTCTCTTTGCCTGATCTGGAGCTGTTGGAGGGTTGACAGGATTGATTTCTGCTGGGTCCATGGTGCTCTTGGTTGTCAGCTCTCCAGAGAGGAGTGGGGTGCTCTGGGAGGAAAGGCTGGTGAGGTTATTTATGGAATCCTGGCATTTTGGAAATATCAGAGGATGCTGCTTTCCCCTGCTCTGTGCAGGGTGTGCTCGTTTGTTACGCTTAGGCTAATTAGCTGGGCTTGAAAATAGGAATCAAAGACACTGCAGCAGCCTCGTGCTCCAAATACCTGGGTGCTGCTCCATTCTTATGATGTTGTTGGTGTGTCTGGTGTGGCAGAGCTGTTACCTCTACTTCATAGGTGGGAAACTGAGGCACGGGTCTCTTCATGTTGGCAGATGGAGGCTCACAAAGAACAAGCCTCAGCAGCAAGGCTGTCTGGAAGGGGGCTGGTACGGGTGTGTTTTGTGGCAGGCCCTGGTTTATTCCATGGTGAATTATGAGCCATGGTCTCAACTCCTGCCATAAAGCTGAGGGAGCTCTGGCCTGCTGACAGTCTGGATGGGGCTAGGGGTGTTTGACCAGGATGTCACCTCCCCAGTGCCCGCTGCCAGTCACCAGAGCATCATCTCCTGATGTCCAGCTCCCCATCATCCCATTTGTGACTGGTCTGAGGGCCCCGGTGGGTCAGACATGGCACTGGTGACCTGTGTGCACCGGTGGGCTGGGTGGGTGCAGGGCTGCTGCTGGCCCCGCGTGCCCCTTCCTTGCACGTAGCTTTGCAGGCTTTGTCTCTCAGCTGCTATCTGACTGTGCTTTATTCCAACAGGCCCCTTTTCCAGATCAAATTCCCCAAGTGCTGGGTGTGGATCCTTTTAATTCTCATTTGTCTCAAAGCTGTACATGGCTTACAAGCATGACAGAAATGTGCCTGGAGTGCAGGAAATGGCCTACTTAGCTGCAGGAGCAGAGCAGGCTTGTCCATCACACTGACTCCCAGCACCTTGTCCTCCCAAGGGAGCAGGGCAGCTGCCTGCTTCCCTCACAGGCACATGCTTCTGGAGCTGCTCCTCAGAGATGTTCAGACCCACCATAAAGCCCAAACAGCCTGTGCAGGTAGAATGATGCTGAGGAGCAGAGCTTTGGAGGTACTTCCAGGCTCTGACACTTAATCACTGTGTGAGGATGCAGCAGGCCCCCTGTCCATGTCTCCTCTTCACCCAGCTCTTCTGCTCTTTCTGTTTTGCTCTGTTGCATTTTGCTCTTTTGCTGTTAAGATGTTTAGTAGCTTAGAGAAGGAGAGAGACTGTGTTAGGACTATTACCGGCTGAGGAAGCTGAGCTTGCAAGGCCAGACCTCTGACAGTTTTTGTACTTAATGAGCACTTACAGCCTTGTCCAAAAGGGGACAGAGATCTCAGAGGTGGTGTATTCTCACAGACTGTGTGAGCTAGTGGCTGTGGAGAAGGAGGACTTGTATCAGGCTCTTACAGAGGGAAAGACTGTGCACAGAAGGGGTTCACCCCACCAGCAGCACTCAGAGGTGGGCTGGCCAGCCAGCTGCACGCTGCTCTGCCTTAACAGAGCCTGGAGAACACAGGGACTGTTCTTGCTATGTCTGTGATGTCTGGAACCAGAGACACGTGCACATCCAACTCTTTGCCTTAGCAGGGCAGGTAGGAACATGAGGCCTCCTGGGTTGAGAAGAATCTTCTCCAAAGGAGCTGTGGACCAGTGGGTCCAGCAAGACTGAGGACTTTTGTATTAACGTCAGCTTCCTTGCTTGATAGCCCACATAAAGGACCTGGCAGAGGATGAATCGTGCAAGGATCCGTGGGGGCTGTGGAAGGAAGAAGAAGAGGCAGGGTTGTGTGCCCACAGGAGGGCAGTGAGCTGAGGCTGGGCAAGGACAGCTATAACAGGGCTGCTGAAGCAGAGGGTAAGCGAACATTAAGCCGTCCAGCTTTTAATCTTACTCAATGGTACTGAACTCTTCAGGGATCCAGCCTTCCCTCAGACTATTTCCATTTCATTTACTGGATTTTTGTATTTGGTTCAAAGAACACAGCAGCAACAGAAAATGGAGTCTTCTCCATAATGTCTCTGAGGACTGGGGAAGGTGGAGTCCCAAGCACCTGAGAGAAAGAAGCAGTGAACACCTGTCCCTGGATTTGTTTTACTTCCTGAGTTTTTCCAGCCACAGGAATGCTCCAACCGCTTTTCCACAAATACAAGCAGATTGCCTCTGAACGCATTCCACTAGAAACCACAGCTACGGTTCAGAAAGATTTGTTCTTGAGCACTGATCCTGCCTCCCACCACTCTCATTTATCTTACTGATGCTAATACCATATTTCAGATGTTATGTTTTAATGACAAACAAACATCAGTGCTCTTGGAGGCTGGGAGTCCCCATCTGCATAGATACCCACAGCAGCATCCACCCATGCTTGGAAGCTGGGGCCATCCTGGCTAGCAATCTTGGGATTCAATCTGGTGGATGCTTTCAGATGTCAGGGAGTCAAAAAGGCAACAGAGCAGCTCTTCAGCCTGGGGAGAAAAGAAGGAAGGGGTTGGGGGAGAGCTGTAAGTTCTGTGAGACACTTCTTTCAGAGGTAGGTTTCTGTGCAAGCAGCAGGCAGGCAGCACCATGAGGATGTTTACCAGGTTGAACTAATCCCAGCCCAAAGGCAGCTCTGAGTGTCCCACAGCAGGGAAATGTCTGGTAGCCACGACCACTGTTTGGCTGTTCTCAAGATTCACATTTTCAAGGAACTGAAGAAAACCAACAACATGCAAAGTGCCAAGCAGGAAGTCTAAATCCCTCCCCAGTTGCTCTGCCTCTCCTTCCCAAACCTCACTCCTGTGTGGCTGCTCCACGGATGGGGAGACCAGCTTAGTGCCAAGGACTTCAGGACCAGTCTGTTATTCGACTGTGTTAATGAACACCATGTTCCCCTAAAGCATTATACATGCTGTGCTGACAGCCCTTGGGACCTCTTCCTGCCAGCACTCTGCCTTTCCTCATAGGCTTGTCCTCATCGACAGCTCCGCCCCCAACAAAATCACCATGGGCACCCCTACCACCTGTCGAGAAGGT
>JANHGB010048987.1:8195-44060 GCA_026283785.1 Coracopsis vasa
CATTTCTTATGTTAAGCCTGTCAATAGGAAGGTCATACCTGTCATGCTACTAAGAGAAAGCTGGAGCTAAGAGTCACGCTCACAGAGGCAGTTTCAGAGGTAGTAGAAGAGCCCTATGAGAGCACAGGAATTTTTGCAGACAATTCTACTTGAGATGCGACTTCTTTACTCTCTCACTCTCCTTTCTAGCATGTCCAAAACAGAAATAAGATAGAAACAGCACAAGTCCTAGTCTGCAGGCTGCATGGAACTCTAGCAAGCCTGAAGGGAGCATTTTTGCTACTAGCAAAGTTATCCTGTTTTCCTTCTTAAGTTTCAAAGAAAGAGAGTACATCAGGCTGTTAAATCTGTTGATCGATTTATACGTTTTAGACTTTCTCCACTATAATTAGACTAGAAATATTTTGCTGAAAGCAGTCTAGTCCCACAGCAGGGCTCCTGATTAGCCTTTGCTGTTCGCTCTACCTCCTAAGATGAAAAGGTGCAGTCTTTGCTGCATGGGCCTCCAAAGCCCAGCTGTGCTTAGTGGATCTAAACACGCTGGTTTGGGATTATAAGCAAGAACCAAAGAATGAAGGAAAGCCAGGAAGTCATCAATCTAGGAAAAAAAGTTTTCACTTTGGCTCCTCCTGCCAAGTGATTAAAAGCCAACACAGCAGTTTGGCTGGAAAGACTGCTTCCCTCCCAAGCCCCAAGGTAAGCAAGTATTGTAAATGATTCGGGGGAGTGGCAGCAGAAAAAAGATAGAAAATTGCTATTAGTTTGGACTTACTTGAGATGGGCCCAAACAAAATCTAAGCAACGCTTCAGCTATGGGGTGTGTTAATCTTCGCAATGGATCAGAGCTCTGCAGCTCATGACCATTGTTAACTGCGAATTTCATGTACTATGTTTAAACAAAAAAAAAAGATGTGATATAGCATAGGCATGTGTTTGCAAGACAGCAAACAAGCACACACATTCACTTGATTTGGATGGTAAAGCTTCCTCTACTGAAAGAAAACAGTTCCCCCAAATGACGGGTTGAAGACAAGCACTCTACATAGAGCTGGGCACCATTTACCATACTACTTATGTGGGAAGTCACCTGTGATGTGGATCAAGCTACATATTTGAAAATATCGGAGTCATTATGTTAATTGTTTACATCAGTGACTACTGAACTTTATTACAATGCTAATGAACCTATCAATTGAGAACAGATGCAAGGGAGTACAGAGGTTATGGTATGGTAAGGAATGCTGGTAAAGGGTTTGGATGATGAAGACAAATCTTATTCTCTCCCTTTTCCTCCCCATTTTGCAGATGAGGCCACTGTGTGCAAGAAAGGAGTGAAATGCAGGTTTATCTCATGCAGTCAAAAGGTAGGACAATGATTAGTCCCACCACTCTGCAACATTTTCTCATCTGCTGTAGAAGAGAAGCCAACTCTGCCTTGGGCCACATCCTAATGTTGGTTGCTGCTGCCTAGCTGTAGTTGTTATTACTATTCTCAGAGAGCTATGTGGGGGAGGGGGGAAAGGAAAAAAAGATTGCTCTATCACCTTATTTTCACCAGGAATGTCCTATTCTAAGGGACCTCTTGCTGTATT
Source organism: Coracopsis vasa (assembly GCA_026283785.1). Taxonomy (NCBI): domain Eukaryota; kingdom Metazoa; phylum Chordata; class Aves; order Psittaciformes; family Psittacidae; genus Coracopsis; species Coracopsis vasa. The sequence continues at coordinate 9,788 of JANHGB010048987.1, forward strand.
AATTTCATGAAGAAAAACCTGTGGCAATATTTCTACAGAGAGCTGGAGTTTAAGCACTTCTCCAGAACAGAAGACAGCAAAATCCTCATGACAAATGTTTTAACAGTTCCATGTAAGGAGGGTGTACAAGGAACTAAAATGAGGCTGTATGTAGCATAGGTTGGAAAGAATAGGAACTCAGAGCCTTTTTTATCATTATTTGACAACAAATCATGTTTCTGATTCATGTTGACCTTTACCGGCATATGAAATGGCAACTGAAAGTGCGTGTGTGGGAGAGTGTTGGAGTGGGTGTGGAATACCACCCTTTCATTTCCTTACATAAAAAAGCCCCCTACTATGATGATGGCCAGCATATCATATTTCAAACCTGAGCAGGACCAATAGCCGGAGAGAGTTTAGAAGTTTTTACATTCTTTTGATCATAAGTGGGGAGGGAAAGAAAACCCAAACCAATTCAAAACCTCCAAACCACAACCCCTAAACTACAAAGAATAGATCTATTTTCAATGAAGAATCTAGAAGAGCAAATGGCTATATTGCAGGCTTTACAGAATATATATTATATATAATTATCAAATAACATATATATATATATAAACTCATTTGGGAGAAACTAGTAGGAGAGCAAAGGATGGAACACTTTGAATTATGATGCTAAAAGAGTCCAACCTAGGTCCATATAAAGCTACTGAAAATATAAAGTGAATTACAGGCCACAAACAACACAAAGCAAGCCAGCAGCACCCACCATAGAATAACTAAAAATGAGATCCCTTCACTGGCAGAACAAGTTATGATGCAGAAGGCATCAACACCACAACCACTAGCAGTTACAATACACAGTAACTTCCAAAACAGAGGCTGTATACGGAGTACAAAGAAAACTACCTCTCCCTCTCCACTTCAGTGAATTACTGACATGAGTGATGTGTTCAAACACTGACTTAACCATGGTTATCCATTCCCTGCAGGACACACTGCAGTACCAATGATAACTCACCCCGACTGCCAAGCTGAGAGCTGGCTGCAAGTTTCTCATATAGCAAAAAAACCTCCACTGCAAACCAAAAAAGCCTCAAACCTCAGATAGAAGTATGGTACAGCATGAGAAGTGTGTGCCTGTACGGCTGCTCCCTGCAAAGATCCCTACAGCCTGAGAAGAGCTGAATTACGCTCACTTGCATGGAGATGGGGCATAGGCTGGAGGTGCCAGTCCATTGCATATATCCTGCCGCCTCTTCTTCCAGATGCTGCAGCAGATGAGTGCGTGGGGAAGAAGAGGAGCATCAAGGAGGCAGAAAGATGCAACATTAAGAATAACTAAGATTGTTGAGATCTGTTTTAAACATCAGAGCTTTCTGTCATGGCAGTTACAGCCACAGTAAAGTCAAATGTGTTTTCAAATGAAACCACTGCAAAGCAACATGTTGGGCTGAGCCGCTTGTGAAAGTCTGTTTTGTTTCCACTAGAATTCAATAGCATTGCACCCCTGGACTTCACTGGGCTCCTGAAAACCTCAGCCTTACGTTTTTGCTTTAGAAGTGTAAGGGAGATTATTTCCAAGTTATTAAGAATAAAGTTAAGTAGATTTGAGAGAGAAACTTGAGAAATCAACACTGGTTACATTGCTTTGGTAGGAAGAGATCAAACGAGTCATTACCAGATTAAACATACTTTTCATTCTTCGGAAGCTTTGCTAGATCACATGGCTCAGGTAGTTAATTTAAAACCTAGCCCCTCTGAGTTTCCCACTTTGCTGTACAGATACAAGCAATTCTAAATGCAGTTGGGCATTATAGTTTTGTAAGCTACTGGATTTCTTTTAAAGTTTTCTCAGTAAAATATTGCCTGTGAAATAGAAAAACAAACTAAACATTACTGAGCATTTTAATACTTACAACAATACTTACAACAACAACAACAAGAAACCACACCAAACATAAACAAAACCTCTACCACTATTTAAGTTTGCAAATTCGGTTACTTGAATTAAATGTTTCTGCCTCACATTTAAAGTTTCTTCTACTTTAAAACCCATACCCTTAAAGTATCACTACTCGAAAACCAAAACTACTTATACATATAATAAAGAAAGAGAAAAGGACAAAAAGGAAAAGCAAGATCTGTTTACCAGTGCTGCTGCCAGCAGACAAACTGGTGTGAAGAACAAACTGATGATTAAGCATCTGTATTAAGGGCTGAATCACACAGATTCTAAATACTGCCATCATCTCTGGCTTACTTAATGATTAGCACAGCTGGGAACATGGACAGAAAGGCTGAAGGAAGGGTAATGGCTATTGGCACTAGACAAAACAGGCCGTTATATCTTGTTATTGTTGCTTTAAGTCCTTTGCCATCAAAGAGCTAGAAGGTAGTTCTAAATTTATTTCTTCCCAAGTTCATACCTTGTTCATCCTGAAGTCATAATCTATAAGTCACATCACTTGCTAAAATTCTTTAACATTTAGGGAATTACAAATCATAGAATGGTTTGGGGTGGAAGGGACCTTGAAGACCATCTAGTTCCAGTCTCCGCCATGGGCAGGGACACCTTCCACTAGAGCAGGTTGCCCAAAGCCCCATTCAGCCTGGCCTTGAACACTTCCAGGGATGGGGCATCCACAAATGCTCTCGGAGTTTGATATAATTGCTCGTACTTTTATAATAGCACAGCAACACTAGAGAGATGGGCTCAAAATTCAGTTTAAAACAATTACAATGCCAACAGAACCAAGAACTCATCTTCTAGATGTGTTCCAACTGGGGTTAGTTGTTTCTGTGCTTGTCACATATGATTAGTGCTGAATGCATTTTAAACTGCTGACAGTGGAATTATGGGAAATTTCTTTTTCTTATACACTATTTGTTAACCTCAGCTAATATTCTACAGAAGTAATTCAATTCAGTTTCATTTTAACATATAATCTGTTCCAGCAATCTGTTAAATCATATGTTTACGTTTCAAGGAAAAGCCCAATTACTGAAGTTTATTCACCTTTTTCAGTGCAACTCTAGCAAAAATGGTTGCTGATAATAGCTCATGATACTGATAAAATACTCTATGGTTAAGCTTCACACCAGCATAAGATGAATCTGCTGTTAGTAAAGTCCCACAGTATGTATTGCAGCTTGACTGTGAAAATTCCTGTTTAATAAATCTTTTAACCTGTAAATCAGCAGCTCGTTTCTCCACATTTCTGCATGCTTGCCATTAGGTCAGTAATAAAGTGTCCTCAGAAATGGATTAATGCTTTGGAATGCTTACAGGGATGCAACGCTATCACATAACTGTGCACATACACACAGAGCATTAAACACAGTGATACATGCTTACAGGAAGTTCTGCTCTATCACAGTCAGTCCTTGCAGGACCATCAGAAGGCATTTTACTTGCACACACAGGCTTACTTAGCTTTACATATGTGGTATGTAAAGTGAAATAAAAAAAGATAATTTATCTGCATAAGATAAGAATATATGGAAGTCTTGAAAGGCTATAGACCCAAGTTTTTACCCATCTGTTCCCCAACTAAGCATGGTTTTCACTACTCAGTCCCTTGCACGCTTCATTCCTTTGAAGATCCCAAATTCATCACACAAAGTGTCAACTAGTATGTTCTTTGTTCACTAGGGAGAGAAGCAGAGAAATTAACTTCACTTAGTTTGGAATTTTCAGCTTAAAAGATGACTTTCAGTTTTCATCGTACATATCTTCTGATCCTAAAATTCATACCGTATCTCTGGAAGCTTCAGAACTCACTCTTGGGGGTGGCTGCCACAATATTTTGTCTTATGTTTTAGTCCAAAGACCACCAGAATTTATTTCTCTGATGCACTAAGACTCTCTGCTCTATTTTGAGTTTATATTGAAGAGGCAATAAAATGATTTGTTGTCTGTTCAGCTTCCTTGATACTGTCACTGTACTGATTGCTTCCAAAGACACAGCATATTTTTTTTCCATGCAAACTCCGTCTAAGCTGCATTACCTCACAAAGGGGCCAGATAAAGAGTGTCCACGCAGACTATTACTGTGATTCATTTGGCACGCAGCTATTTGTAAAATACTGTAATTTTACTGTGTGCTGAAACCAGAGTTCAGTCTGTGAACAAAGACTTGCTTTCACTTATTTCACATTCTGAACTAGCAGCCTACTCCCCAGCAGACTGTTATTGAAGGGTTGATTATCCTTAATCTTAGTATTGCAAAGGTTTTACAGCCTTGTTTTGTGTAGGGCACAGTGCTTAGAAAAACAGGGTTCTGATCTCAGCTAGCTTGTCTAGATGCTAATGGTACAAAAAAAAGCATCAACAGAGAAGAGCTGGTTCTACTGTCGGTACATTGAGACAATCAAAAGCAAACTGAACACAACAGTGTTTAGATCACACCACTATCTAGTGCTGAATATTTTGGTTTGGACCAAGCATAACTAATGTGAGATAGGATAGTCTGTGTGTACATTGTTGGTGGGTTTTGCTTTTGTTTTATTTTTAAACATGCTCGAGATCCTACCATGTTAGTATTTCTCAGTAACAAGATTAAAAGAAGATCAGATGATGAGAGAACTGATACTAAGGAAACTTGACTAATCATTTGTGACCACACTGGAATTTCACTAGGAAGGGGAGAGAGGGTAAGCAAAACCAGAAGAAAAACAATCTGACTGAGAGGGTGGAAAAGAGGAAACAATTAAAGATTTTATATATGCCAACCTTTCCCTTCTGACTGCTTCATTTCTTGAAGTTTTTTCAGGCTCTGATGAAAGCTTTTGCTTCTTCATTGGGGCACTGATAAGATTTCCTTCACTGGTGTGTTTACTTATTTAGATTCTTTAACGTTAACTTGGAGTGCTGCCTTCCCCTTCATCAGGATGCTTTATAAGTATGCTGTCTTCTTAACCTGTCTTGTTTTTTGCTGCCTGTCCTTTACTTGACCATCAACTGCCACCCCTTAAGAACTTAATTATGTTTCTGTTACAGAAGCCTGTTTTCTGTCTGAACCACAGTTATATTACTACATCGATTGCAAGCTTCATGTCACCAGATCACCGCTGGCTGAAGCAGTAGCAAGGCTAAACCACCTGCAGGTCAAGGAGGTCAACTACATCTCCCACATCCATTTCCATTACTTCACTGGAGCAGAGAGAGCCCTAACAGCTTAAGGTAATTTCATGCTCTGCATGACATTCCTAGAGTGTTGTTTGTGTGCTGAGATTTCTGTACTCCCTATTGTACTGGCCTAATTTTGTCTTCATTCTCCACTATCCCTTATTTATTTTCTTAAACCTTGTGAATTGGAAGCTTTTTGACTCCAGCCCCTAACTTCCTTAAGCCAATTTTAAACCAAACATCTGTGGATCAGTTGTAAAATATTAATAAATATTTGAATACAGCACATAGAGATAGTGTACCGCTAGAGATTAACAAACATAACTACATTCAGTTCTTACAATAAATGTCTCTGCCACATCTCCTCTCCTCCCCAGTGCATACCTCTGATATGGTATATAACCACTCAAAGCTTTGCCCCCCTACAGAGAAACTGGAAAGAGAAAGGGAAACTAATTGCTCCATCTATCAAACTTCCTCTAGCCCAGAGCTGTGTACAATTCCACAGGGGATCTTTACTGTAAGCACATTTTGTGCTGCAGAGTGTGTGCTAGTTTATGTCCTGTTTTCATTCCTACAGATGAAAGTTTACCTCCTAAACAATGATGGTTAGAGATCTTGTAATCTCTTGATTTGACAGGCTGTATAAGAAGTTGTGTTCTTTGAGCAACACAAATCATAACTGGATTGAAATCTACACGAGGCACATTGACCTTCTTGAGTCTTGCTGTTACCGTGCACAGTGTAGGTACGCAGACCAGTAGGATTACCCTTGGAGAGTTTATAAGGAAAAATCTGGTTTATTGATTTACCTACAGAGAAAAATATAGCTAGTACATTACTTCCAGTGGAGTTCCTGGCCTTTATGCTATCAGTTCTGAAACATGAAGAGATTAGACCTTACTGATGCCTAGTTGCTTACCATCTCCACTACCTTTACACCATTTGGTGTAGGCATTTCCAACATCACCAATCAATAGCAATATCACGTTTCAGAGTGTGTGGTACTCCATCTTACTTTCTTTCACTGTTATATTCAGCTCACGCGTTTGATGAATTCTGTATCCTGGTAAATTAATAGCTTCCTCTACTAACACAGGAGTTCTGCTGGTTTTATTGTCAGCTTTACAGGTCCAGCCAAATATATGCTGAAGATTTGCTTTTTCCTTGTTCTTCATTAGAACAAACAAACAAAAACAAACACCAAAAGAAAAATAAAGGCTGGGAGGATAGTTACTTATTTTCAGCCAGCAGCAACTCCATAAGGTTATGCAGTTGTCAATGAAAATACAGTTTAGCCTAAATACATTTTATTATTGACAATGAATCAGAATGGAGAAATATCTTGGCTTCCAACTCTGAGACTGAGTTCAAGCTTAATACTTAAAAGAAAACCTTATTACTACTATTTTATGAGATTAATCACATCTGACGTGAATTACAGAGAAGCAGACAGTGGTTTATAACGTTTTTCAACATATGCTAATCACTCTTTAAAAAGCATCCTGCACTTCAGATGTTAAGATTTAAACACTCCAAGAATGAAATCTCATTTGTCTTTCTTACGTAACCAGTCTCATAACAGGTAAGAGAACACAACAGATAAAGTATAACCTGAATGGGTTAATGGCCAAGCTTGTAACATTAATACATATTAATATACTTGCTTATCACTTCTTTCACATAAGATATGCAATTGTGTACCATTTGGGCTAAAATATTTCATGCCCAGTGCATGGATGAGTTTGGTGGGGTTTTTCTTTTGGTAGGGTTTCTTGTGCCCCTTTTTTAAAATGTGTGTGTGGAAAGCTCCGTCAATTCAGCAAGAATCATAGTAACATTTTTTCCTATGCCTCACGCAGCAGACTATGAAAACAGAATGAGAGGAACACATGTCAGGGAGGGATCCTGAGTTGTTCCAAGGACAGGGGGGATGAAATCCCTCCGAGTTCAGCCAAGTTATAAGCTTTCAACTTGTATATACAAGTGCCCTGTTTTTTCATGGCAACACCCACCAGCAGAGGTACTGAGGTTCAGTAAGATCCCAAGCTGTTAGAACCATCTCCCACCAAGGTGACTGTAGTGTCCCATATTAATCACTTACACTAGGAACACTGTGGCCTCAACTCACCTACACAGAGTGATTGAAATCTGGACTGTTTTCTGGGGACAAAGTAATCTCTAGGAGAGCAGAATGCCATATCTACCCCCTCTCACCCAGCAGCTCTCTGGTTTAAGCTGACGGACAGGCAGTAGCTGTCCCTGTGACAGTTCATATTGTTGGCAGACTGCTAGCATGCAAGGTTATTGATGGTTTGGAGGAAATGGGGTTTCTGAACTGTGTAGGTGTTACTGCTGATGTCTTTTGCCTCCCATTCCAAACCAGACGTATTTTCCCACAGTAATGCAAGACCTAGTTCACTCCTATGCAGTAAGCAGCATAACACTTACTTGGAATTAGGCTTTTGTGAGCAAGGAAACAGCTCACATGAACATGGAAATGTTTGTCTTCCTAATCAGCATTCCCCCAAGTATTACAGCCATTTACCTATTATACCAATGAGCAGCTAAAGGGTAATGGTAGATAGTAAATGTTTGGCAACCAAGGTTGCATCTTCCTGCTTTACTCAGAACTCGGAAGGCATCCAGCGTCACCCAGTGCGTGGTGAGAATGGAAGTCAACAGGAACCCAAGAGCTGAGCTTAGCCTCCCTTTTGGCAAGAAAACTACCACCTGGTGAACCACTTCTGCAAGAAGTAAGCTGGTTTGCAGAGAGCTTGTGAAGCCCTTTGTTCTCACAAAGAATAAGCTAGAGATACTTCACTGCAGTGACACCAATCAAAGAAGGCCTGGGGATGTGAAGTGCAAGGTAAAAGGAAGCAGCGGTGCTCGTGGTACAATGCCCAGCTTCACATGCTTCCCAGCCAGTTTCCAGCCAGGTTCTCAGGTAAGAGATAAAGGAGTTGTTTGAAGGTCACCCATTCTTCTGTGCCTAAACAAAGTTTCTGGTGAAGTGTTAGTTATTCTCAGAAGAATTAAACCATCAGAATCACAGCTTCATGCCAAGAGATTATAATATGGATTTCCTGGGCCCAAGGCCAAAGGGAAAGTAGTTTTGTGAAGCCTAGTAAAAGCTTGTATGGTTTAAGAATTTTCTAGGCTCTTTTCCATCCTTAAAATTGACACCCATGTGTATATATATATATATATATATACACACATATATACACACACACACAGAGTTTAAGTGTTACACATTTGCATACTCTTTAATCAGCTGAATTGAAAAGCAGTCACTGCAAACTGCATATGTTTATAAGAAGTTCACAGAGGCATTAGATTGACTGGCATTATATGTTACCATACTCTGCCCTTCTCTGCAGTAATATACTCGTGACTTTTCCAACTTCTGAGTTAGGAAACAAGGGACCAGTCTATGAATGAGAGATTCAGGACAAAGAAATCAATGACCCTGAATCAGGAAAAGCCTCCTGTTTAAGGTGAGCAGTATGATGATTTGAGAACTTGTCTACACTGTGTACTGGAACATAGTGCAAAGATCCTGAGGCCAGTGCCAGAACTGAAAACAGCATAGCTGGGAAACATGGCTCAACAGGACTGGAATTAGCAGCTGCTTTTGGTTGTGACTGGATGTTGGAGATAGAGAAGGATGGTGCAGGGAATGGATTTTAGTTGTGGATACTCTGGTAATGATAAAGAAGAGAGAGGTGGTTCCTGGTAAAATTGAAAATGACCTTTCAGTGGAGAAGACATTTTCTTCCCTTCATTTAGAACTCTCCCCCTCCCCCATCCCTGAGACATTTCCACAAGTTTATAACTATCACCTTTATCTTATGGAATAAATCATTTCTTATGTTAAGCCTGTCAATAGGAAGGTCATACCTGTCATGCTACTAAGAGAAAGCTGGAGCTAAGAGTCACACTCACAGAGGCAGTTTCAGAGGTAGTGGAAGAGCCCTATAAGAGCACAGGAATTTTTGCAGACAATTCTACTTGAGATGCCACTTCTTTACTCTCTCACTCTCCTTTCTAGCATGCCCAAAATAGAAAGAAGATAGAAACAGCACAAGTCCTAGTCTGCAGGCTGCATGGAACTCTAGCAAGCCTGGAGGGAGCGTGTCTGCCACTAGCAAAGTTATCCTGTTTTCCTTCTTAAGTTTCAAAGAAAGAGAGTACATCAGGCTGTTAAATCTATTGATCGATTTATACATTTTAGACTTTCTCTACTATAATTATATATACAAGTGCCACTTGGACACCCCTCCCCAGCATCTTAGTGTCTGACAGTGGTGTAGGTTTACACTTGGTGATTATGTCCAGGTTCCTTGTAATTCCTAGCACATAGTTCTTAAGCCTAGAAAGTGTATCCCTAACTCAAGAGGCAAAGCTGGACATTCCTAGTGATGCTAACATTGGACGAGGGTAGGCACTGCAAGGAGGAGCAGCCTGTCGGTTTTTCCTAAACTCTCAAAGATTGTCTATGGACAGTCAGGAAGAGGAGGAAAAAGACTTTCAGTTTTAAGGTAGGAGGCCGGAAAGCATTTTGAAGAGGAATCAAATGAAACATAGTCAAGGAAAGGTCTGCAAGACCCTGCAAGCTATTAATAAAAGCTTCACAAGGAGAGTAGCTGTACAGCACTAGAACAAGTTATCCAAAGAGACTGCAGGATCTCCATGCTTGGGGAAGTTTTAAGGACTCCTGAACCAGCTATCCTATCCTTCCTTGACTGTAGCAGATACCCACCATCATTGTAGGTTTGCTAGAACATCATCGACAATGCTGGCTTTCTGCCTTGAGGGACCCCCACCATAGCAATGCCTTTTGGGCAGCAGGCAAAAACACAGAGTACATCTCAGTTTCCTAGGTAAGAGGCAAGACAAGGCTGCCTGAACAGCACTACTTAAAGTAGTTTGCTGCATTGTTGGGTTTTTTTTCCTGGCTATATTCAACCTTGTTTTGTTACCCAGCTGGTTTAGCCATTGCTTCAATATTATTAATTGCTCTTGGCTGTACAGGACTCATGTTCTGCATCTTTATTTTTTCCTGTAATTTGATGGCCTTATCAGTAAATAGGCTTCCCTGGGGAACAGATATATTTAGTTAATTTTGGATTTGGCCTTGAGCCCTTTTAGCTGGTCCCTCAAAAGTAGCTTGTAAACAGTTACATGGAAAGGAATAAAGGACTCCCAGGGCTCATGAGAATAGGAAATGGCCCTACAAGTGTAGGACAGATAGAATCCTTAAGGGGATAAAGATAGCTAACTACAGAGACCAACTGTTTAAAATGAATGGGATGATGACAGTAGGTAACATGAAGACAGGTGAAGGGATTCTGGGGAACAACATAGCTGACCTTTGTTTGGGTTACATCTATTAAGCAGGAAAGTGGTGTTGCAGGCAGCCTGTAAGAAAGCAGGGTTCACTGCTTCATACAGGAGGAGAAAAGTGGGATTTCTGCTTTGTGAATAGTAGCAGCTGAGTTAGGAGGAGAGAGCAGCTCTTTCCCCAGCAGAGCAAGTATATTGCTTACTTTTTGGAGAGAAGACTTGTCTCCAGCTAGGAATTCCCCTTAGTAACAGCTCCAGATCCTCAGAGCTTCCAACATGTTAATTGGGGCATTTACAGGGTGCATTAGTGAGCTGTTATGAAAAGCTGGTTTAAAATTACTTCATTAGCAGCACAGAACAATTCTGTTGGAAAAACAGAAACCATACTCTTACCCTCAGACCCACACTTTTGTCCTGCTCTACTTCCACATGCTTCTTGTGCTACACCATTTTTATTGGGAAAGGATGCTGCTGCGAGTCTCCAATCTTAGCAGGACCAGCATGGGCAACACCTAACATATGCATGGGCAACTTCTCTAGCACTTGCTATAGGAACTCTCTTCCCTGCTCATACAACAGCTGTCACGAAACTTTGGTGAACTTCACCATCTTTAAAAACCTGCCTGTGAAATTTGGCTGAAAGTGGACATGTCCAAAGCTGTCAGAGGAAAATGAGACAACACAATCCTAGAAAACTTGCTTATTTTAGGTCCTTAACTTTGCATTCTAATAAAGCTTTCAAAAGCTGTAATAGAGGTTATGTTCCTTCTGCACACCTGTTAGAAATACTGGAAGTATTTGGCAAATGTTTATTTCTTCTCAGTCTGCTTGATTTCCCCATGCAAGAACTCAGAAGTATGTCTCATGACAAGAAACCCAAATTCTCTGCAAAAGCCATTCTTATGTAGTTTCCTTTTACGGTTTTGCTAACACTCTGCTAAGTTTTCTCTGAACTATCATTAAGACACTTTCAGCAACAACAGTATATAGTTCAAATATTTTTCCTTAACTCCCACCCATGTCTCAGAAGAAAAACCCTCCTGATTCCCCATGAAGTTAGAATATATACCTAGACAGATGGGAAGAAGAAATATTAGAGCTGGTTTGTATTTATGCTGAAGATACAGCTATACTTCTAAAGCAATCAGCATTATCAAAATCTTTGTTCAAGGAATTTGGTGGTTTAAATACCCTCTGTTTTATATGTTGTCATCAACCCAAACACAGTTTATCCTGTGTCTCAGGATATGACATTAAGCAGAGAGAATTGCTTTTCCAGAGCAGTTGTCTGGCTATCCAGCCTTGCAATTTTGCACTGGTCATTGACCTGTCTATCTGTAAGCTTCTACATGCTCTTTATCATCTTGACGCTGATGCAGTTTGGCTTATGAAGATTTGCAGCATTCACACTTCATGCCTAGCACGGCCTGAGGAAGAGTTCTGGGATTTCACCAAAGAAGGGGAGGAAGCCTAAAAGCACCCAAAATGAAGGCTGAAAAGACTTATTTCAGCAGCAAACATGGAAGAGTTGAGGTTGTTTCCTGAGTGGCTGCCCTTGTCTTTAACCATTGCCGAAGAAGTGCAACTTTCAGCTATAAGGCAGGGGCTGCAGCATCCACTGCTCCTCATGGAGACATGTGTTGGAGATCTGCTCCAACCCAGTCCACCTGAGGTCACATCTGAGCTGTTTGACTGATTTGAGACCAGAGCACAGGCAGCTGGCACACACTGCAGCTGCAGGGCAGTGATTTGTAGCTGAGGCTGGAACTACATGGAACTACATGAGCCATCCTTAATCCTTTATGTGGTTTATGTGTTCCAGGTGAGAGGTGCTGTGTCCCAAGTGCAAGGCATCCATGTGCAGTCAGGCTCCAGTCCAACTTCAGCCAGCAGCAAGCAGTTCAGAGGCTTGTCAGGATGAAACAGCTCTTCACTCATTCCTTGTGTCCTCAGTGTCAGAGCTCAGCACGGTGCAGAGTTAGTTAATGGACGCAGGAACTACTGAGACCCACAGTTTAGCCTGGCTTTAAACAAGCCAGGCAAGTCATGTAACAGTGATGGAAAGCTCACGGCTGGCCCAGATAAGCAAGTAGTTACTGTCCTGTGTCACCCAACACTTTGAACATGGTTCTGTAGTTGGTTTATTCTGGCTTACATAACTAGAAAATAGGCAACATATTAAGATAGTGAAGAGCAAGGAAAAGAAATAAATAAAATCTTGTGGTCTTTATTGTTTTCCAGTGAGTTTGTCCCATTTTGTAGCATGAAAAAGCCTAGTCAATAAAGTGCTTTAGCTATGCAGCATGATACGGCTCATTAGATGTTCCCAGTGTTGAAGGTGGTGTGTGGCTATCTGTACCCACTAAAGGAGAATTGACTTTGATTAAGTGTGGATAGCCATAAGCTGTATACCCACTGTTTACTCAACATTTGCTCCAAGCAATTTAATTCATCTGTGCAACACCTGGCACCCATTTCAAAGACAACTTTTCACCTGAGCTGTGTCTAACAACCTCAAATGAAGACAAAGATTTAAAAGGAAAAAATAAACATGTAGTTTTCAGGAGGATGTTATAAAAATGTATGTGCAACACTGCAGACAACTTATACAAGATCTGTTGTTTGATCTACCAAACAGTTTAGCTGTGCTTCAAAATACTCAGCAAACAGGTAGACCTCTTGCAAATGCTAAGTTTAGTTTCTGCTTACAGAAGCATTTTGTCATAGAGTTACTGTTTATGAATATTCTGTTCTTCTTTCTTTCAAATTCCTCCTTGCCAATGAAAGTTTTCTGAAACTGACAGTAAGCCACATCTGAAAGCTTGTTTTGTTTTGCCATGCCTGAGACCTTGAGATTAATTGCTTAATGCCGGGTATGGGCAAACGTAAACCACAGAAACCTGGCAACAACATTTGAGTCACTAATGCTCTTTTTCAAGCTATGCATTACTGCCAAGTAGCCCCAAAATTAGCACAGATTAAAAAGAAATCATAAATCAAAGCTAACATTTAGGGAAGTGCACTGACACTTCTTGTTGCATAATGGATCAAAACTATAGCAGTTCTAGCTGAACTGCGCTGAAACTGACTGTGAATAAGCAATGCTCATCAATGGAAACATCCAAGGAAGACAAGACTGGCAGTACCAAGGAGTTTGTGAGATTAAAGTTCAGCATGGTATGGCTCTGCTGTAAAACACACAAGCTGCTTCATGCACATGTAATTCTAGGATTTAGCTGAAAGGGAAAGCGGGTAAAGCAATTCTCTAGCGAGTTTGCAGGGTTAGACTTCTACACAGATAAAGAAAAAGGGTTGTAGCAGCTTTATAAAAGAAGCGCCTAAGTAAAGGAGGGAAGAAATCTATAATCAAAATTGAAATATTTGTCTTGAGTATGACAGAAGTCTTACAGAGATTACAGTTTCTCCCAGTTTTCCTAGTCCTTTCATTACAATCAACCAAACTACATTTGAAGTCAATTATAACAGCACAGTAATCCCTGTCCTCTAAAAGATGTTGCCAACCTGAACCATATTTTCTTTCTGGCTTACTGGGAGTTCAATGTGCACAGCCCGAAAGTGTGCACACTTTGGATTTGCTTCATTTTAGTCATGGTGGCACCATTTTCCTCTCTCTTTAACTCAGTTACCCAGGAGGCAGCTGTCTGTTGCTTTCTTTTGAAGAAAACCCCAAACCACACAGTGCTGCATGAAACTATGCCTCCTCACAGTGCACAGTCCATACCTTATGCAGGTATGTCCACGCCTGACAACACCCATTTTATCCTTGCTCTTTAAACATGCTGTTTCGGTGCAACATCATAGAATGGTTTGAGTTGGAAAAGTTTGCCTGCCTCCATATCCCCAGATACTTCCTGCCCTTTTTTTTTGTCAGGTTTTGATGATAGGAACATGTATAATCCCATTCATCCACTGATTTCTTTAGGATTTCCCTTTTCCTTGCAGAGGTAGCTGCCCAGTCAGCAGCAGCATCACCACCAGGAAACTCCCTCTGTGCTGTTCCAATCTGTGATGGCATTAGCACTGACTGGAGCACAGCTGGACAATTTGCAAGGTGTTGCACACTGACTGCTAAAGCTTCATATGTGATTATTACTGAGTAATCTTCCACCATCACTGAAAGTGATTCCCTTTCCTGAAGGCCTTACAGGACAAGGAGCACAAAGTGCACAACACTCACACTTCCCAAGCCTGCTGCCCTTCCTGACTCAAAGTGTAGGCTGATTCAGGTTGATGATTTCCAGATTTATATTTTTTCAGCATGACTTCTTGGCCTTTTAGGTCATGGCACTACTTTCACTTGCAGGGATTTTGTTGGCTTGAAGATACATTCCTGATGTCTACCACCAGCATTCTTTCAGCAGCTGCCCCACCATGCACTGCTTTGTTCCAGGGTGGGCTTACCTCTGTATTCACCAACACACTGCACTTGGATATTGCCTTCTCATGCAAGTGCTGTCCATCATTCACACTGCAGAATGCATATTCCCTATAGTACGTATCCCCACGTGAGGTCTGCTTAGTGTTTCTGAGCTTGCTTGTTAAGTTTGGTGAGCTATTTATTCTGTCTGATCTGGAGGAGTCAGAGCAATATAATGACCAACAAGATGCACACAGTGCCCCCAGCATCAAGACAAGACAGAGGATCTCCAACAGAAGCTTTTGAAGGAAGTGAAGGATTTTGGCAGACTTCCACTGTTCAGACTGATGACAAGAACCGTTTCACACAGTAATCTGACTAAAACCAAATAGTTCATGAAGACCTACACAAAGCAACCGAAAACCTTTACACAATCTGTTGTTATCTGTCAGATGGCTAAACATGGACAATGTAGGAAAAAAAAAAACAGAAGAATCAGATTCCACATTCTTCTGTTTCTGGGAGATATCCCATGAGGTATTACAAAAACGTCCACTACAGGTAGCAACGTACCTTCAAATATCTAAGGAGAATGCTGCCTGGCTCATCTGACCAGTATCGTGTAACTGTTCACAGTGAGAAACAGGGTGACCACCTCAACTATTATAACTTGCATGCCTTATTTTAGGGACAAATCATGTCTGATAGAGCATTAAATTACTCAAAGGCACAGCTTTCCGTTTCTCCTTTCAACCAAAGGAGAATGTCAATCTCAGGTTTAGTCTTGGGGACCAGGAGAAAGGGAAGCTTTCAAACTGACTTTGATAATATTTTTTCCAAAGCTAAACAGACTCACAATGAGCAGAAAGGTACAACAAAAACAAAGTATGAGGCACAGCGGATGTTACAACCTGCATAATCACCCAATGAAACTAAACCCATGCGTGTTTTATACACTCATAATGTATATTTTGAGGGTGTTGTTCGTATGAAGTTGTGCTGTTATTCAATCACTAAGAACAACCATATCAACATTAGATAGGATCCTTCACATATTAAAAGTTTTTAATCAAAAGATACTTTAACTTTTCTTGATGCTCAGATTCTACAAGACTTTGATATTCTGTTTACAGAACAAACCTATTGCATTAAATATACAACAAAGAACAGTGCAGATCCCATAACAGTCATTGGCCTGAACTAGTCAAGCATTTAGTCTTCTATTGGATTTCTGAAAGGAGAATTATGGTACTTGCACACACACCCCCCTATTAAAAGGATAATGATGCTGAAGAAATTAAAAGACCTACACGATGCCTCTAGCTGTTGTATAGTTCTCTTGCAGTCTGTTTTAAAAGATCATTGACTGCATCCACTTTTTTTCCAGATGCAGGGAAATACCTTCCCTTTGAGACTGTGCCAATCTAAGCGGCAGACTTAGTCATAGACCCTAATGGCTTAAAATTCTGAAGAACTCCAAGATGAGAGCACCGAGCTCATGTTTGGGCTGGAACTGTGGCCATGGTTGTTTGAAGTCCAAGGACAGCCTACAGCTTGACTCAGTTCTTACATAATGCTGTATAACAGTTCTGAAAGTCTCCCCCTTAATCACTTAGTAAAAAGTGCTTCTTATCCCAGACTTACGGGGCACAACTGGGCAGCACAAGAGAGTTATGCCAGCTGAGAGTGCTTAATGAGGGCAGGGCTGCAGCTTTTCATCAAGAAAATGCTTTTAAATAACAAGTCCCCCTCTGCTGTGAGCTGAGCCTGAAATGTTATCTCCCCACCCCTCCCTCTGCGGCAGTCAGCACATAACATTACAAGGAAAATAAAAAATAGAGCAACTTCAAAGTGGTTTATTTTTTATACACATATATATTTAAATTAAGACATCAACTGTTGCAGCTGTTTTAAGAGTAACCATCAGGAACCAGTCCCAACAAAGGCTTTTAAGGTCATTTTACATTTCATTTTTTTTGCTGGAGATATGCAATAGGGAAGCATAGCACTCAGATTTTCAAGGCATCCCTTTTCCTGCAATGATTAGAGTCAAAATAACAGTTGCAACCCTTCCCAAGGAGGGGTTTAAAACCTCTGCACCACAAAAGTACAATCTTCTGAGACACAAACAGAAGCCAGATGCTCCTGGAGCCTATCTGTTGTTTCTGGAGGTGGGTCAACCGGACATTGCATTAGTTCTGTTTCTAGTTAGCTAATATTTTTAGGGTATTCACACTTCCTGCCTAGTATTTTCTGAGAAGAGCATGAAGCTGCAGTTAACAGCTTATTATTTAAGTCTCCCAGAGCCCCTCAAACCCTGACATAAAAAATGTCATAGGTTGAGTTCTGTCCTATACAATCATTCTCAGTTTATTACAAACCATCTTTCATGCTTTATCTCTAACTACATTAGTAATATATAGCAAGCAAATAAAGTTTTTCTTTACAAGTTCTGCTTATAGCTAATAGTTTGCCACTGAACCCAAGGACCAGTCCTTAAATTACACCTGTTTGTGCATAGGAATAAGACTACTTCAAAACACAAGACAGAGCAAGGGCCCAAACCCATCATTACAGCCGAGCAGAGTTTGTATGACTGTGGGGAGTCCCATTACACCACTAGTGAGGTTTGGCGTGACTGACCTTCCAAAAGAAAAGGCAGACAATGAATCAAACGAAGTAGAAGAGATCCTCTCTAAGAGGCTTAAAACTTTAACAGCGAAAACCAAACTGTTGTCCTCAAACTGCACCTTACGTACAAGATACAGCCCATGCTTTGTCCCTAGCACACTGCGGTAGAGCTCAGCATAACCTTTTCGTCAGCCATTGCTCAAAAAAGAACAGGAATTCAAACACACTTACCTGAATATCTGTGGGCTACACAGATACTTGCACAGGCTGGATCCCCTTTATATGGCAGGCCTTCCAGTGCTCCCCGTTCCCAACGTTCAAGTCAAGTAGAACTGTTTATGCTACTACACTGATAAAAATCACCTCGAAGGGCCCCAGAGCTGCCCTCATAGCTCATAAATTATACAGCTTTACTCCGCTTGGCACAGGCTTGAACCCTGCTATAATTTAGGCTAAAAGACAACACAAAGTTTCTGCCTTTTTTGGAGCCCTTCGGCAGTTTGCTGCTGAACCACAGGTTCTGGTCAAGCCTCTGCAGGTGCTCTTAATTAGGAGAGAATCCACATAAGGAACTGGCCTTAAAGATACAAGTCTTTTAAGCGCAAGCCTTCAAAACCTAGCTGTATCGCACGGGCATCTGCACCGAGTGATGCTTACAAAGAGCACAGATAAAGCAGCATTTAAGCACAACTGCTGTTCCCCTTTGCAAGCAAAAGATCATGAAATAGCATTGACTTATCTCATCCTAAATGCGAGTGCATAGTTGATTCACCTTCCTGCCTTTGACTTGCTTTAACACTTCTGTTTAAGAAGTACTTCTGTGCTTGGAAGAGCAAGAGTAGTGTATAAAAACTAGCACAGGCACTTCTTGCAGAGTTTGATTATCTTTGGGAACAAATAAGCTCTGATTCACATTTGCAACAGAAGACTGAATGACTTGAAAAGTAAAGACTTCAGAGAGCCAGTGTGAAATCATGCACAGAAATAAATACACAGCCTGGATGATCATTAATGGCATATAGCCTGTAAGGATGTATGGAAATAACATTCTTCATTTTGAAAGCATCAGAGGAAAAAAAGACACATACAATTAAACCACACAGTGCCAGGAAATATAGTAGGCTCTTTCTCAATACTGGATAAAATGAGACAGGCTTACACAAGTATTGCCATTAACACATTCTGAGGGCTGGAGCACCTCTCCTACGAAGAAAGGCTGAGAGAGTTGGGGTTGTTCAGCCTGGAGAAGAGAAGGCTGCGGGGAGACCTCATAGCAGCCTTCCAGTTCTTAAAAGGCGCCTGTAAGAAAAATGGGGAGAGACTTTTTAGCAGGGCCTGTTGTGATGGGACAAGGTGTACTGGTAATAAGCTAAAAGAGAGGAAATTCAGGCTGGATGTGAGGATCAGGGTGGTAAAATACTGGCACAGGTTGCCCAGAGAAGTGGTGGATGCACCATCCCTGGAGACATTTGAGGCTTCGTTGGATGTGGTTCTGAGCAACCTGGTCTAGTTAGAGATGTCCCTGCTCATTGCAGGGGGGTTGGACTAGATGACCTTTGAAGACCCCTTCCAACCCAACTATCCTTTGATTCTGTGATTCTATGATTTTAGTCCCTAGAGCATCCCTGAAAGTTAATATTAGGCTGACTTTGTCCTCCCTAAGCATTGGACTGTGACATCTCAATTACGATTTGGGAGGCACAAAGGAAGAGGGAATATCAATGCTAATTTAGATGTTATTCTGAAACGTGTGCCTATAATAGCCCTCACCCTCTGCCAACGCTTATAGATAGCCTAAGAACACTAGCCCCTGTATTTGGACTCCTCATCAAGATGTCTGAAGTATGTGAATAACTTTATAAAATCCACATCTGAGCTGTGAGGAAATGTGGATCACTTGATAAAGTCCAAAATACAGTTATGCAATTTCTCTAGCATAGCTCAACAGACCTAAACATGAAGTGAAATCACAGGGGAAGCCTTCCCAGAGAGAATCTCTGGGTTAGACTTTGATCTGATTGATCTTATGCTAATCTAAATTAATTTTCATTAATTTATATTAATAAATTAATTTCTTTAATAAAAAATAATTTAAGAAGGGTGATTTTAATGTCTCAGTAGTCCCACGCATATTTGGCTATTCTCAAAACTACTTAGGCTACACTTTGATTGATGACAGGAATCAAACATGAGTCTGCATATCCTTGATACTGCAGCTGTTTTTCAGGACCTTAATTCCACATTGCTCTAACAGCAGCCTGAACTGAAGCTGCACAAAACTCTCATCTGCCGTGTAGCACATGATGCCAAGTTCTTCTCCAGGAAGGGGTATTTTCTCATCTTGACACTGGCCAATGGATGTTGTAAGCGAGAACATATGGACTGTATGCTACGTAGCATACTCATCTAACTATACTGCAATAGGTCTGAGGATGACCAGTTTGTCACCCACACATTTCACTATTATAGTAATATTTTCCTTCAGCATTTGTTATTTCTGAGGGCTTCTAAATAGTTGAGAACTTTCTTCACCATCTTTTATTCCAGAAACCTACAGTTTATATATGCCCAATAGACCATAAATATTGATTTTGTAAGTTTGTAAGGAAACACTGCGCGAAAAGGATTGCTGGGAGACACTGATTTAGAATGTCACATTTATGCCATTTCCTCCTAACTTGATATGAAAAACAACCAATCAAATTCTGCATTCTGTCAGATTCTTGTAAGCAGAACTTTTCTGGCTTTATATAGGTATAACCAAGTACAGAACTAGGTTCAAGGCACTGCCATGGAAAATTAAATGGTATTTGGTCATATTAGTTCAGTTGCTTCAACTTGCCCATTGGCACCTCATTCAGAGGAGAACAGATAAGATACCATCGTAGTTTAACTCCAGCGGGCAACTGAGCACCACAGAGACATTTGCTCACTTCCCCCCAGTGGGATGAAGAAGAGAATCGGAAGGATAAAAGTGAGAAAACTCTCGTGGTTTGAGATAAAGACAGATTAATAGGTGAATTCATTCACCACTTCCCATCAGCAGGCAGGTGTTCAGCCATCTCCAGGCAAGCAGGGCTTCAGCACACGTTAACAGTTACTTGGGAAGACAACACCATCACTCCGAACATCCCCCCATTCCTTGCTCTTCCCCAGCTCTATGTGCTGAGCATGACACCATACAGTATGGGATATCCCTTTGGTCAATGGGGGTCAGCTGTCCCGGCTGTGTCCTCTCCCAACAGCCTGCTCACTGGTGGGGTAGAGTGAGGAGTAGAAAAGGCCTTGACTCTGTGTAATCATTGCTCAGTGGTAATGAAAATATCCCTGTGTTATCAACTCTGTTTTCAGTACAAATCCAAACCACAGCCCCATACTAGTTACTATGAAGAAAGTTAACTCTATCCCAGCCAGAACCAGCACAAATACCTACTACAGCCTTTATGGATATTTCTAGGTGGAAGAGATCTGGGGAGGGTCAGGAGAGGAGATGGCTAAATAGGTACAATGAATATAGTGTTCCAGTCCACCTTTGGGGCTATTCTGAGGCTTCCACAGCTCTGAGAAGATGATAGGATTACTTACCATGTCTACAATGTCTTTTCATCATAAGCTTTCTGAATCTGCAATTACTCCTGTGGCAGCTGTATAACTCTCATCTGTCCCATCCTAGCTATGAAGAAATCTATCTTACACAAAGTAAATGACAGGTTAAGCTAAACATCTAAAAAAAGTGATTGCATTTATCACCGAATTCTGACTGCTCAGAGCATAAAAAAGGCAGAATTGACTACAATAGTTATAAAAGAGTAAAATGTTTCTTACCTCATCTGGCCTTAAACTTTCTGAAAAATCAGTTCTTAATGCAAAAGTGTTATGAATGCCATTCTGGGAAGTCCTTATTTACACTCTGCATTACGTAATTCTAACAATACTGTCTTTTTCTTCTTATAACAAGATACCTAATTTTTTTAAGAGTCGTCATATGCACATTAAAATCAAAGAGAGAGAATCTTAATGAGCAGCACACACGTGTCTCACCAGAGAGAAAGAATGCACAGAGGACAATAGTGAACAAAACCCATTTAAGCCCACTAAATTCAGAGGTGCCCTGAATGAACTTGCTGGCTTAGTGTAGGTCAGTGTCACCAGCTGAATTAGGAACCTATATTTGGCAGTGGGACTACTTCTCACTACCTCTTCTGGAAGTGTATTTTTAGCTCTGAATGTCTAGAAAGTCCTCAGCATCACCTCAACAACTAATGCCAAATTGCCATTAATTTCTGCAAAGTTCTAAGATGAGAAGCAAATACAGAAAATAAGATTCTTGGCTGAGAGAAACTGATGTTATAATTAAAAAAAACATATCTGGCAAAGCAAAAGTGGTAATAATATGAAAAGTAAATAAGCACAGGAGATAATATAAAGATGCTGAGTTGGGCAGGAAACTATTTCTAATACGAACTAAGTCACCTTTTTATAGTACTCATTCCATTGAAATGGATGCATTTAAATTGCTGTTTAGGTACTCTTATTCATTGCTGTTGAGAGCATATTAGTTTAAATGCAGAGTTCATTTAATTCTGGCTAGGTCAGTAATTGCGCTAATGAACAAGGTGTAACCTCAGCCATTTGCTTTCAGATGAATTAATGCTCATTTGTGAAATAAAATGGCTTTCTTTTTGTAATTTCATAGAGGCATACAAAAAAATGAAGTGCTGATCCTGTGCAGGCTCAAGTGAAAAGTTGGATTCCATGAAAGTTTAAATTAAAGACAAGATAGTTTCTCAGGCACTATAAAATCTGTGACTGCCATAAATCAAGACACTGCTTAAATCCATGCATTTTAATTCTCAGCAATAAATGTTACAAAAGAAGCAAATTAATTATTGTTTGCTTATCTAGTTAATCATGTTGTTATAAATATTTTAGAGAGTTTCCTTTTTCCCACTGGGAAATTCTTGTTACAGAAAAGTTACTTTAGTACCAATTATTTATAAATAGTTTCGATTAGAGCCTTCATATTTTCCATGAGTGTTTCTACTTTGAATTGCTGTACAATGAATAATTATGAATTTAATCCTGTAGTGAGAATGTCACATGTATAAACAATTATTTAATTCGCTACAAAATAGATGAGGAAGCTAGCTAGGATCTTTTTAGGATCTTCTGTAATACCACCCAAACTTAAAGGATTCTTTAAATCTGCTAGCTTATAATATCGTACCAGCCAATTTCATCCATTCTCAAAGGGCCTGATTCAAAGCTTTGAAACTAATGCCAATCAGTTTCTTCATTATTTCTTCATAAATCACAGCATGATCAGTGAGTTCTGTGAGACACTTCTGTGTTTTCTGCATCCTCTGTAGAGAGTGCAGTGGAAACCAGTTTGATGTATAATTTGGGGCATGACATGACAAGTTAATGCAGAGGACAAAACCACTGAAATGAAACTTAACTGATGTATGAAAAAGGTGGGAGTGGGTTTAGAAGTGTAGTAGTTTTGTAAAAGAACTTTTTATTTAATGGCAGTGGTGCTGATGTGCTTACTGACTAACTTGAACACTGGCAGAGTATCTAACGTGGCTGCCTTTTGAAAGCAGAGATGGGGAATGAGAGAAAGGCCCTTCGAAAACTGTTCTATCAGATTTCTCACTGATGAAAAGGTAGTAAACTAGTAAATTATTTACTACCTGTGTCAATCTCCCAGCTGTAAAGTATGTTTAGTGATGCAAGCAAAACAGCAAAATGCCACATTATCTATTTTTTGATGATGATGATGCTGGTGGAAAGAAGCAGGAAGAAGCAGGAATTCTGATATGCAAGTAAAAACTCAAAAAAGTATGTAGCAGGGGACAGTAAAGTGGAAAAGGACAAAAAATTGGCAAAAAGGATATGAAGGAAGAGAAATATGAAGCAAAAAAGAACAAGAAGCATATGGGGAAACAGCCAGGTAAATAAAATCATTTGATTCAGATACTAATTTACAGTAAAAGTATGAAGTCTCATTAAATACACAACTATAATGCAGAGGAATACTCTCACAAAACTTGTTTTGGCCAGATGCCTATGTTACTGAGTCCCATAAAACTCTGTTATGTCTCCATTTTAAGGTCAGAAGGGCTCACCTAATCTGACTTCCATATGCAGTGCGTTTCAACCAGCTTTCACTGTATTGTGCGCAGTAACTGCACAGAAGGAAATACCTGTGATTTTTTAAAAATCTATTTGAAAGTCTATGTTTTCGCCATGTTCTCTGCACCCTTTTAGAATATCCAAACCTTCAATTTATTGAATGCACTAAGTATAGGCTCTTCTTTTATGTGGGCAGAGATCAGTCAATGTGTTCTTAGAAGAGCTGCCAAGAACTAAACTGTCTTTGAGAATGACTTGCTACAGTTTTCATTTTAAGCTCAAAACCTTTGTAGATGCTATTTTCCTCATTTAACACAAGTGTTCAGCGATAACCTGTGGATCCAATTACAATGTATTACTCAGAGGTTTTCAGTTTTCTTTATGACCAACAAAAATGTTCCCTTAAGAATGTGAAACACCTTTTAATTTATGAATTCATTTGAAGAGATGCCATCATTCCACTTACTACTCATGCGTTAAATTAGTACTTTTCAATTCATAGACTTTACCAGTGAGCCTCAAGATCTTTTTCCTTCCCTGCACATAATAGGACTTCCTACCTTCCTTTCAGTCCTAAACAGAGAAGTGAAATCATTGCCAGTGTTTAGGCTCTAGGCAGTTTTTGGCCTCAAGTTTTTTTCTCACAGTTCTTTCCTCCCCCCACTGAAGACGCAGTGATTATACCTGTGATCTGCTGACGTGTCCGTGCCTGTGCATGTAGGAACCTCTCCTTGTCAGTGAGGCTCTGCCTGGGCACTAAGTACAGGAGTGTTGATTACAGTGTGAGTTGGGATTGAACTCAGTACCACAGGGCTGTGTTTCTTCTCCTGCATAACCATCTGAAACAAAGGCTGTCCTGCCATCCATGGATTTTTATTGTTATTTAATCCCTAGATTTACTAAAGTCCAAAGAAGAGAACTCAC
Organism: Coracopsis vasa; assembly: GCA_026283785.1. Classification (NCBI taxonomy): domain Eukaryota; kingdom Metazoa; phylum Chordata; class Aves; order Psittaciformes; family Psittacidae; genus Coracopsis; species Coracopsis vasa. The sequence goes on from JANHGB010048987.1 coordinate 34,318, forward strand.
CAGCACCTAACAGTACTGTGTTCCTCAATTTACTTCTGTACATAAAGCCAAGTTTTGAGGTTTGAAAATGAGCCTTCTTCCCACGATTTTACTTCCTGTTTGGTAAACGGTGCTTTTATTCCTTTTCCTACTTCAGCAGCAGAAGCTAGGGTAGCTTTTTTCTTATAGTTTGTTTGGAAAATCTTATTAAATTGTCCCCACAAAATTAATTTACTTTGGTTAAAGTTACACAAGCCAATGAACTACTTGTAACTAGACATTCAGGTTTTGTCATGTCTGCATATACAGCAGTGGCTCTGGTATTCTGATTTGTCATATTATAGGCCAGGCGGAGTTAAGAGTATGTTTTATTAATTGAATTCTACTCCAGTTTGGTGGATCATAATAAAAGGGAAAAATCCTTATAGGCATCTAAGAAGAACAAATATATAACTCATCTGCTTACGTTCCACTGAGGATGCTGAACATTCTGAACTAGAAAGATCAAATAGGAGGCTACAAATCATGCAAACTGCCCAGATTTTATTAATAAAATCTCACAAGGTAAGAGGGGATCCACGTGCTCCACTGAATTCCAAATGGCACGCATTAAGTGTTTAATAGATACTCCATTCAGAGCATTTTCCTATCTAAAACTGGCTCTTTTGTTTGTGAAATTTATCATCTATTAGGTGAATCTTTATAATCTGCACTCTCTAGTGCCTGAAACCTGTGTTGAGACTTGCATTCATCCTCCTATCCAAAATGAGGTAATGAGAATACAGCTAATGTGCTTAGTCCATTAAAGAACTAACACGGAAAGTCTTGGAACACAAATTTTTGTAATTAGCATGTTTGCTGACAAAAGCTATTTGTGTGTTGATGGCAAGCTGCATCCTTATTATATTTTATACACAGATGAGACTGTATGTAAGTACCTTTGGAGCTGAAACATGTCTGATACTGAGCAACTTTCCTATCCGTTGGAAAATGCCTAACAGGCATGATTGAAGAGAAATTGCTTGGGTATGGATACCAGCCTTCAAGGTTAAATCTCAACTCCAAGGATAATTTATACTGGTTTTTATGAGACTATGTTGTGTGCTGTTGCTTTTATTGCAGGGTAATGTGATGGAGCACAATGCTGCTGCTGAAGTGGAGACATCCCTTAAGTGTCTACTGTATCCATTAGGCTCTGAAAATTGCAAATCGCTGACTACATGAATTACTCTGGAACAGTTTAGCATGTGTGTAGAGTTTTCGCTATCAAAAAGCTCTAGTGATTCCACATTAGAAAGCAATTTTCAATATGGCTTACTGGGAATTTAGGCACATAAACAGATACTCAGCAGTGATATTTAATGCAGTTTACTGAATAGGTTTACAGATTAGGGACATAATTTTCAGAGCTTTGTCAGGTTCTGTCTGAGCACACTGATTATGTGACTGGAAATGTGACTTTTCCCTGTGTGTTTTATTTTCCTCTGTTCTCCATTTGGATGATAAAAGGTAAATGCAAAGGTAGGATTGTGCTGATGCAGTGGAAACATACTTCAGTGTAGTTTATAGTCAGAACCTCTGCAAGAAATAATGTTTATGAGATCATCTTGTCTTGCTGCAGATGTTTTACATTAAACTTCTTGCTACACAGTCTGCACAAAATACATGAGCAGATACTATGATATTTTGCACAGAAAATTGATATGGAATAGAAGCTGATGTGAAATTACAATGAGCAATTTAAGTGCAGACATGGCGATATCTAGTTGTTTCCACTTAGATGTTTATGACCAGAATAGTAACTGAACACAATGAGGACCTGCTCCATAACCACACTGGGTGCCCTAAGAGTATATAAATATAAATAGCAACATATGGGGTAAGGATTCATTTGTACTCTACTCTAAACAGTTTTGGAACATCCTTCTTTTGATAGAAGGCAAACAACCAAACACAGCAAGTATATGGTAGTGTACAAATCTGTCTCAGCCAGCGAATGCAGGGCAGAATGTTTCTGATCCACTTGATGTCTCCTGAGTTCAGTGCTCAGTGAGGAAGGATATATGACTGACAAGGCACAGTGGCACTGTTGGTGATCTGACCTCTGGGGAACTGCCTGTCATGTCACATTGAGGTTTTTTGTCTTGGTTTTGGCATCCAGAATTTGGCCTTAGGTAATTACTCAGCTCTGGTTTGGAAACTTGTTTCTTTTTTCTCCCCCATAAGCAGATTTCCTGTTTCCTTTTCCCAAACCTGCTTTTCTTTGGCTTTGGTTTAATTTTTAGTGCTTTTAAGTAAAATTTGGCACTTGAAGTTCATTGTTTTAATAACTGGAAATATTTTTCTGATTGATAAAGGCCATAGCTAAGGTTCTAGGATTAGGTATAGTTATAAGCTGCTCCACCAAGTTACTTATAAATCATTCCCAGCAGATTCCTCTTCTAGGGTTTGCCATGCTAACATGATTTCAATTCAGAAAGACAGACAAATGTTATCAGGGCTCAATGAATCAAATGCAGGAAAAGATCATTTAACATAATACTAATAATACTGATAAAAGCAGTAGGTTTACAGAAATTTCTTGTCTGAGTTATGCAAATTACTTAAGTTTCTATATTTATGACATTTTCTTTTGAATCATAAAGTTTCATGGGTTAATTCTATGGGTAAACAGATTTTGGTTGGGTTTTTTCCCAACTCATTTTTTCTATATATAAACTTTTCAGCCTGATTATGAACTAACAGTATTTTTACACATAGTTCGTAATAACAAAGGAGAGAATTGTGAAGAGATCAGAACATTAAAGACAAAATATACCACTTAAACTTAGTAATACTGTGGTGATTTGTAAAGCTTGATGTAAGCACAAACTAATAATGGGGTCTTTACCTAAGATTCATAATATGGGCAGAGAGTTTGGTAACACAGCATCTTCATTTCAGTGATTAATACCATCCAATCTCATCAGTGACTAGTCTTATCCAAAAGAGGTCTAGTCATTGATGTCAGTGGATACTTGGTCAGACTTTAAAGTGAATGCATACACATTATATTATAAAAGCTTGAGGTTCCTTTAATTTTTACACAAGTACCTCAATGACCAACATTATTAATTCCTCTTTTTTGGGGGAGGGAAACGGGGGAAGGCAGCAGGAGGAGAAGTAACAAATTAAAGTATAACTAGTGGAGGAAAAGGATTTCCATCATAGGAAACATTTCAAAGTTTCTACATCTCTTTGCATATAAACCAGTGTAAAAAGTTAAGATTTGGACTTTCTGTGTCTGAAATGCAATTCTGAAAATGCCCTCAAACTTGAAATAGCTCATTTAAGAAACTGTAATGCTTTTTTTTGGACTTTGAGTCTGTTTTAATAGAAAGTATATTTCAACTTTTCATTTTCCTCTACTAAATCCTATTAAGTGGTCTGTATCAAAAGAGATAGAAGCATACACTTGGAATAGCCCTTAATAGTTTTTCATATGAATAGCAACTAGCGCTATCACATTGTAGTTAAGCTGACACAGAGAAACATAGACATCTGCACAACAGGAAGAAGTTAATTTGGTGTTTGTGAAATATCTTATCCATAGGAGCCATAAAACAGGCAATTGACACTGCTTCTTCCCCTCATCAGACATGACACCTCCCATGAAGCAGACTGAAAAAGGGTGTACATAATATGGGGACGGATGTAGAAGCTGCTCTTTCATGGAAGGATTTATGCTGACAGAGCTCACTTAGATACCTTTGAAGAAAAGCAGCTGGAAAAACAAGGTCTATGGATGAATTCTTGAGTTTCTTCCAGAGACAGAGTGACCCAGATTTATGATCTCTACATTCCTACAGCGGCATGAAAATGCATAAGTGTGTCCCAGCAGTAAATCCCATTCACAGCTTTATGTATTTTTTCCTTATATTCAGACTCATAGGTGATACTGTTAAACAGGCACAAACCTCTGATCTTTCCCAGAGTCTAAATATTTCCAAGTGTAAATCCTAGGAATGATGCAGAACTTACACTGAATGGGTTCTGCAAATCAAAAAGTGTTGAGCCTCTCCTTTAATGAATTTTCAAGCTGTTATCTTCCCTTCTCATTTGCACATTATCCTTTTTAATTCTCCTTCTGATTGCCTGCAAAAAATTCAAATTCAGAACAGGTATTTTCAGTCTCATCCAGCCTTAGTTGTTCCCCTATTAACAGCTATGCAAAACATTAATTACTAAATTGAACTTGCAAACATTCAGAAAATGCTTTCCTTCTCTCTTTGAAAGCATTTCATTCACAGTGCAATTTCATTCATTAAAAGCATTGAAGTGTCTCAGGCTACCTGCATTTCCTCCCTGCAATGTACCCAGTAAATATTATGCTCTCTTCTTTTTCCTGATCTGCAAGGCAGTCAAGCTGAGGATTCTCTGCAGCCCTCTGGGATTAGAAGGTGGCATGAGGAAGAAGCTGCAGAAGGAACACATGTGCAACTAGGAGGAGGGAAGACTGTTTTGGGGATAAAAGAATTAATTGTTGGATGTTGTGGGTGTGTGGAAAATTAGGTCACCCTAATTTTTCAGGCTATTTTAAGACCAGACAGCTATTCACAAACCAGTAGTGCAATAAGGCCAGAGAGTTTTGATGTCCAGATGTCGCAGACATCTGGAGAAGTGGGAGAGCTCACAGGATGTGTGAGCTCAACAAGGAGAAGCTCAGCAAGGTTTTTGCTGGATATACTGCCCTATAAGCACTTCACTATGTATGTTTTCTGATTGATCATAAAATCTCATACAGCTGATTTCCAAAGCCAACTGAGTCAGACAGTATCCTTTACTCCTTAAATCACAAGCAGAGCCTCCCTGCTCCTCTCCAATGGAAATTCTTCTCCAGGAAATGTCTGATGTAAATCATGCCAAGGCACTGCCAGGTTGACTTGCTTCCTAGACTTTTAGTATTTCTCTGGATTTGACTTTTTTCCTTAAAATGGCAATTACTTTGGCTAAACAAAACATCTATCCTGCTTTTTCTCACTGAAATGTAGAAACAACCACTACTTTATCTTCCTGGATTATTTTCTCCTTTTGTAGTGTAGGGGGAGACACAATAAAGAATTAGTTTATTTCATCTGAGATCCATGAACGTCCTTGGCTTTGAGGTAGGCTGATGGCACATCTGGCACATTCAGAAAAAGTACCTGAAAGAGCAGAGACATTCTACAGAACAAGCAGTGCAGCATTGCAGAAAATCCAGGTGGGATGTTTAACAAACCTTACAGATTTATGAGGTAGGGGAATTATATTAGGAGTGTGGACTATGCTTTAACACAATCATTCATTGGGATAAGAGAAGCAGAACTTGCTCTGTAAGTCTGTAATTGTTGAAATTAATAACCGGCTCATCACTCTCTGCAGTACTCCACCAATTTACTGTGCTCTTTTATCTCAATTACTTTCTGTGTGTGTCTTACATTTCTCTATTAAACTTCAGTAATTGTAACACTATGGTAATAACATTGACATATAGAGTATTATATGATGGGCTATTTTACATTATTCTGACTGCCTTATTTATATTATAATTATTAGTGTCTATATAAATGTGATTCATGGAACTAATAAGGTTTTCAGACAACTGCCGTAGCTCATTGATTTTCTTCTCTTATGCATGAGTTTACCTCACACTGCTAGTTGGATTTCTCTTCACTCTTAATGCAGGCATTTGTAGAATAAAGGCCTTCCACTTCAGCCTCAAAGTAATGATACTTAATACCTCATTCTACCTCGATTCCATTAAGATGACAAAGCAAATGGGAAGTACCAAAGTTATATTTTCTCAACTAATCTCTTCTTTTGTTCAAAAGTACTTCCAAAAGCACCCATTCTCACTAATCCCTGCAGAACTGATGGCCAAAACATGATTTTTTGAATTTAAGCAAGTTAGCACTCTGAAATCTCGTGTAGATTTTGTGTAGTTCATTAGCCATGCAGTTCTCCTCAGAGAGGAATTTGGGTAATGCCTTCTGAATGGCACAGTTGCTTAATCCTTTCAATATCTCAGAGTTGAATGAACTGCTTACCCTATCTGCCCTGCAGGGACCTTAGCCTGCAATCAGATCTGCCACAATCTGAAAGTCAGTTAAGAATGTGGTAAATGAAGGTGATCCAGAAAAATACACTACTTATTATAACCTCATCTAGTTCGGGTCTTCTACACGTAGTGGCATTTTAACAGATCCTTCAAACTACATCTAGCACACCACTAGCTTATAACATAAACCATATACATGTATTAGATCCCATGGTAATAAGAAGATTGAGAGAAGTAATGCAAAACATTTATTTCAAAGAAATAACTATGCAATGTAAAACCCAGCAGACTCTGTCCATGGCTCCCCTCCTGTGCCCTGGTCTAAGACAACTCAGTTGCCAGCCCTTTCATAGGAGGAGATCAAGACTTGTGCCTGTGGAATGGGTTTGTTTCCAGTTGCTTTGCTTTCCAAACAACTATGATAAGAGGGGTTTCACTCCATCTCTTGTTATTTCTGAGCATTTGTTGACAGTAAGCTGTGTACAACACTGTGCATTGCAATAACGGTATGCTTTATTTTGTGCTGGCCCTTTGTTCTCGGCATATATTGATTTTCTTTTTCCTAAGGTGACCTTCATACCCTGCCTGTGTTGAACATGAAGGGTATTTATTTCAAGCTCTTTCCTTGCATGCTTAGCTAAGTTCTGCTGACGCTATATGAAATTACAGAAGCACCAAGATGTTGGGAGACCCTAAATTGCAAGTGTCCAAGGGACAGAGTTTCCAGTGTTGCAATTCCAAGTTGCAGTAAAAAACACTTTCAAAGTTTTCCAGTGTCTGACTTACATTTCAGATATTGATTCCAGCTGCTGGAAACTATCAGAAACAGTGACACCATCATCTGGTGGGTAACACCTCTGTAAAATGTTTATCTTTTGTAGTCACAAGTATTTATATGGGATAAAGGACTATATAGTATGAGTTATATAGAAACTAGAACCATCAAAGGTCTGTGTTACATTTTCCTCTTTTGTGGGTGTGATATTTTGTCATTAGTAGTACAAATTCCCTGCTCTGTTTATTGATGCAATACAGATGCAAGTACACTCATTTCTATACTTCTCACTAACCATGTGGGTAGAACCCATAGATAAGATGATCTTTGCACAGACAGAGAGTATTAAACTTCCTTTTAGCAGAGCTTATGCCCTACTATAGTTAGTATCTAGATGCACAGCCTCATTATTAATGCAAAGAGTTCTGAAAGTCGGAGCAAACAGTAAGAAAAATGGCTATCAAGGCAATTATTTTGCAGACTGGGGAATAATTGTGATATAGTTGGCTGATTTATCTCTGTTTCTTTTCTGTCTACAGAACATTAATGCAGTGTTTTGACTATCTTCTCAGTGGAACGAAACTGGACAAAATAAGAACTTAGTGAAAGAGCAGCCATATGGAACTGGGATCTAGGTCTGGAATATTATTTATATTCTAGGCTTAAATAATTTGCATTTTTATTGCAAAGTAGATGAGGATGGTGGACTCAGTGTAGACTAAATTCAAAGTAATACGGACCCTTGTTTTCAGTCTTTGATTCAAGAATTTGTGTTGGTGGCTATGCAGGGATTGTAGAGACACTCCCAGACTACATTGAAAAGGAATGGGAAACAATACAGCCCCTCAAATGTTAGTTGCTAGGTAGGAGACTGTCACAGAACTTCAGTTAAAGAAGTTTTCTCTCAAAGAGGAAAACCAAGATTTGACTTGGTTTTGGAGTCCTTTTTGGTCCTTGGAAAAGATGCTGTAAATTAATCACTATTTCAACTCAAAGTTTCTTCTAATTTTCACAGCTGATTCAAACAGAGTGGAATAAACTTATCCCTCTTGGAACTGAAGTATATAAACTGTCGTGAAGCTCTCCAGCACAGAATAAACAAACCAAACCTGCAAAACACCAAATGCTCCCCAAGGATCTCATCTCTCAGAATCTAAATATCCTATTTTCAAAGTGCTGTCTAGTTACTGTGCAGTATGCAGTCCACCCATGAGTAAATGTCAGACTTTTGCACTTAAACTCCCATTTCTGATGTCCTAAAAGCTGCTGCTTTCATACCTTCTCTGTTACTACCCATCCTGAGCTATGAATCAAGAGAGGTGCACATTCCAGTTCTTCACAAGCTTACATAAGAAATCAATTTTACCTCATGAAAGACAAAACTATTGGACTGGAAGATTAATGAACAATTCCAGTTGCTTTACAGCAGCAGAATCTCAGTGATTGATCCCAAACCAGACAAAAGCCTTGTACTGCATCACAAAGCTTGGATTCTGTACAAAGAGAGACTGATACATAATTTGTGCATGTCACAAAATTGCTACACAGGTCGATATAACTAGCACTTTACACAGGAAAGGCACAGAAATAGAAATAACCAGTCTCTACTGAACTAGAGAATAAAGCAGCAATGCTTGTCCAAAGCAAAGATGTTACTCGCTTCTCTTCCTTCTCCTAAACCAAGCCCTAAAACATTTGCCACATTTGAGCAAGTGAATTAAGGAGATTCTGTGATTACATCTGACAATTATTTTAGTCCAGAGTATTTTTCTGTGAAGATAAATTGTAATTATCTGCATAATTTAAAATAGATTGACAATGTAATTATATTGCAGACATTTCTGCACTGTTGGTATTATCCTTCTGAACAATGCAATCTTTCAGGACTGTTCATTTGAATGGCTATTTTAAGTTAAAATAAATAAATAAATAAATTGATGCAAAATAATAATTTCAATAAACATTTTCAATGAATGCTATTGGGTTGTCAAACTTCATGTTTAAAAAAATACATTAAAGCCAGACCATCAGAGCAATGTAATTAAGATATGGCTTGCAGATGTAGCATCTGTAAATCATATTCAGAAGGAAAACCCCTAAAGAATAGCCTTTAATTTGCACTAGAAGCAAGCCCTAGCTGTTGTTAGTGTTTTCTTGAGGCTGAAATGCTCAGATCCAAATCCTAACTTCCCCACAGTGGAGAGTATTTCTTTGTTCTTATGCTTTTAGTGTATTTGCTACATCAGCCAGATTTTCTCTGAAGGTTCCTCCTGCTAGACTCATTCTGTGAAGACAGTTTCACCCTCTTTCACCTTCTTCTGAATTTCAGGGGCAATATTTGTGGCATTGTTTTCAGATACCAGCAAATATTTAGTACATCTAGTACAGGATGCACTGAAAACCACAAATTTGCATAAGAAAATGTGTCTGAGAACTCCATTCTCATGTAAAAAAGTTGCTATAGTTTATTATGGGCATATCATACCTTTAAGTCATAACTGAGAATGAACTTTCGTTTGGGTTCCCAAGACAAGTAGGTTGATTCTGCTATTTCTGTGTATTGTGGGCCAGTTTTCTTTGTTATGCTAAAAAGTCTGCATGGACTGTTGCTAATATTTCCTGCTACCATATTGGTGCTATGATATTTCCCCACTTTCCTTGGTTTTGCTTTTACAGGGAAGGAGAACACTGTGAATTCTGGGATAGGTGTGAGACAGCATAGGTTAAAATCCTTTTGCTTAGAACATGAGTGACCACATGTGTCAGATCAGAGATTTAAGTGGTTTAAAGTCCATTTATTGCTGAGGAAACTTTGAGGGAAAAAAGAGGCTTATAGAAGGTGGAAGCAAGGACAGGCAGCCTGGGAAGAATACAGGGATGTTGTCCAGGAAGCTAGGGACCAGGTTAGGAAAG
>JANHGB010048990.1:0-24707 GCA_026283785.1 Coracopsis vasa
CGGGGCAGCAAAGCGGGGTTTGTCGCTTTGTTTGGACAGAAGAAGGGGCTCGGAGCATTCCCTCACCCCGCATCAGGAATTCCCTCTGCACCGGGGTTGGGAATCATCCCAGTGCCACCTCCTGGGCGCTGGGAGCCCGCTGTCCGCCGGCTGCTGCTCTGCGAGAGGCTGCTCCGTGCCTTGGCGCAAAGCGGGTGCCTGCGCCAGCATTCCCCCTTCCCGCAGCCTGATCAGGATTCACCTCGCATCCAGGCGGAGCAGGGCCGCGTCTCCCGGCATGCACCCGCCCGAAACTGCAGCCCATGGCTCGCTGCAGCGGCCATCTGGTTGGAAAACAAGAGGCCAAACCGCTTCAGCATCACGACATGCGTCCGCCAGCGGGGAGAAAAAGCGGGGGACACGCAGAAATGCCAGGGAGAAGGAAGGCGGTTGATGCGGTGGGATGTGCGGGAGGGACGTGAGATGTGGTTGCAGCAGCATCCCGTGTGCTGCGGGATGCTGCTGGGGATGCGCCCTCCTCCCATCGCTCATCCCAGAGAAGCATTACGGCTCTCAAGGATTTCCCCCTCATAAATTAGTATCTTCCAGCTGTTTCCTTCCACATAAAAATCTCTCCTATTTCTTCTCTTATTGCTTTATATAAACAAACATGAGAGCGGCTCGTTCTAAATAAAGTTATTTGTCTACGTAAATTAATATATCATATTCTCTCCTGAAATATAGAGAGCTATTTGTCTCCAGAGAAATCATGTTGAGTGACATAGTATAACCCTATTCATTTGCATATGCAGATATGTCTAATTATTCAACTTGCAATTAAAGGCTTGTGTGTCAGCAAATGAGACTAATTAGAATCATAGAATCATAGAATTGGTTAGGTTGGAAAAGACCTTTAAGATCATTGAGTCCAACCATTAACCCAGTACTGCCAAATCCACCACTAAACCATGTCCCCAAGTGCCACATCTACACATCCTTTAAATACCCCAAGGGACAGTGATGCCACCACCGCCCTGGGCAGCCTGTTCCAATGCTGGACAACCTCTTGGGGAAGAAATGTTCCTAATATCCAATCTAAACCTCCCCTGGTGCAACCTTGAGGCTGCCTCCTCTCGTCCCTTCACCAGCTCCGTTGCCCTTCTCTGGATCTCCTGCAGCACCTCAATGTCTTTTCTTGCAGTGAGGGACCCAAAATTGAACACAGGATTCAAGGTGCAGCCTCACCAGTGCCCAGTACAGGGGGACAATCACTGCCCTGGTCCTGGTGGCCACATTATTGCTGATACAGGCCAGGATGCTGGTCACACTGACAGCTCATATCCAGCCACTGTTAACCAATACCTCCAGGTCCAAATATTCCCCAGTCCCTTGTGTCCCTCCTTCCTACTGTCCCAGGATGACTTATCCAGCTCAAATCAGGAGAGGTGAATCCTGGAAATGTTTGAATTAGAAACAAGACTATTTGATTGTAGAAATCACTGAAACAAGACTTTTTGGCTTCAAAACTTCAGGCTCGACTTGTTCTATTACACTGGAAGCAATCCTCAGCTCGTTCATCACATTGCTATTCACCGAATGATATGAATAACATTTATCATGGTCACTCACAACGCTGTTCTCCCAATCTGCACATTACAAATCAAAACAAATGCGTGTGCAGATAACTGGTTTATTTCCAAACCCACATTAATCCCAGCAGAGCCACAGCCAATTTTTCACAGGTTAATGCAGAGTTACAAGCAGGAATTATATTTAGGAAAAGTCAAAATTGCCTCATTTTGATGAGTTTCAACCCAATACCTTTTTCTTTTCTTATTTCAGGCCTCTGTGTAACTTTAGCCATTGAAACTGTAGACTAGGTCCAACAACCCATGAGGACAAATGGCATATCCCTCCCTCACATTCCTGATGACTGCTTTCCAATGAGAGAAGCTGTTGTCTGGATGTGCCCCAATTTCATTTGGAAATAACCTGGGATTTAAAACAAAAGAAAGGGAAATAGAACAGCATCATTGACGCCAAACAATGGCTTGTTCCATTCTTCTGTTTTCTTTCAGTGAAAGGAAAAGGAAAAGAAGGACAATTAATTTCTAGTTAATGCAAATGTGTTGGAAGTTTCTTCTATTTCTCTATTGGGGGGAGAGAGAAACAGGAGGAGAGCAAGTGAGGGGGAGAAAATCTCTCTGCAGAAGCAGCCTTCTGAAAGGGTGTTTTAGAATCAGCATTCTGCATTTGCTATCTGTTCCAAAACTAAGGGTGAAAAAGCACCAGCACAAAACTATTGCGGCACTTTATAGGTCCACAAATCTGGGTGAGAGAAGTAGGGATCTTCACCTTTCCAAGAGACCCGAGATCCCTCTTAGGACCCTAAATAAGAGCTTTACTTTCACAGGAGCTCAAACTTATTTGCTCTCATCATGGTACTTATGGCACCTTTCAAAGCGCGGCAGCTCTGGGCACTTGGAGGCTAGAAATGTCCTTTTTGTTCCATGTTTCCTTATTACCCAGGTCAGTGGGATCTCATCCATCACTCGGTCTCTTAATGCTTTTACAGTAATAGCTGCCCTTTTCCCTCTTTAACACATACACTGTAAATGGAAATGATCAGGCCACAAACAGGGCTGCTGGTCCTGGCCAAGCTCCTGTTGCCTTTTGCCTCCTGCATCTGGCTGAAACACAGTGGGATTAAATCACGTTTAGCACCTAGGGATCAGCGACAGGAGTAAATAAGTATTCTATAACCTTCCCCAAAAAGCATAACAAAATAGTAACAGGAAAATGAGGTTAAGTGGAACCATTTCAATAATGTTACAGTCCTGCTTTCAATCAATGAACGCTGGGAAATTCAATGTCTTCAGAGGCTGTGATTTCATTTTCACTCTCTCCGCTGCCGAACTTCTCCTCACAAAGCAATGAGTTAAAGACTTAGCAGCAGATCCATAATACATCTGAAAGGTACTTTTTGTGTTTAATATTCACTGGAATGAGTGACTTTGCTGGGCTTGGTTATCGAGAGGAATAATAGTTTTCAGTTTCATTGAAGCAGAAGATACAATTCTATTATCTCTTTTTTCTTTTTTGGATAAAATAATCTGGAAGAAGTAGAGCAAAATGGGATAAGAAATGATTCCATAAACCCTGTTAATTATGTATCCATCATATAAAATAGCAATAAGAGCATCATAAGTTTTCATTAAATAGGACAAGGGGATATTTGCAATCTTGTCCTGCCAAGTAAGAAATGGCTTTAAAAACTCCACTTATTCTATTTCAACAATTCTAACTAATTTTGGAGCAATTAACACTAAATTTTGGTGCCTATTAAGTAGGAATCTGACACTTTTGCAATTTTTAATCCATTTGTGCATTGCTCCATATACAATAAACCTGAGTTCAGGCCCTGCGACTTCAGGGATTTAAAAGTTAGATGCCTGCTCTAAATTAGGTGCCTGAGCAATATAGTTTAGGGATGAGGACCTCAGGCTTGTACTCACAGCTTTGCCACCAAGCAGCTCTGTGTCCCATCCCTGATGCAGCACACCTGCATCACCATATTTAAATGAATATAATTGAAAGAGGTGCCATTCTATCCACCCTGCAGGGAGCAGCCGATCCAGCACTGATCCTGATTTCTGGAGTTCAGGCTGGAAATGAACTAACTCCAAGAAATTGCCAGTGTTTCATCTGAAGTGCAAAGCTACATCCCTGGTGCCCAGTGAGCTCTTTAAGGAGCAGGTTCAGGGAGCAGATGGGCTGTTTTCTTCTCTGCTTTCCTGTGTAACACACCCATTGTGAAGATGCTGTCAATGATCAAGACTACCCAGTGCGCTGGGTAGCTCGGAGACACCTCAGCTTGTCCCCATCTCATGTGTCTGTCAAGGAATGCCGTGCCTCACGTTATGGGAAAACCCCCTTGCAGACAGAGTGAGCTGTTTTCCCATTCAAACAAAACCTAACAGCAAAGCCATGCTGCCAAACACAGAGCAAGAAGGTTTGATCCTTGCAGAGGTGCAGTGCTAGGAAGGAAACCGGCTGCATGTTGGAAACAGACAATTGGATAAAGAGCTTGAGAAGAAGGGGAAAAGCTGCTGCAGCTTTAAATTAAAATGCTGCATCAGGCAGTCCCTCAGGACCTGATAGAAATCTAATTAGTCAGACAATCTGGCACCAAATGTCCTAATTTCCCCAATCCATGTGGGATTTGTGCATTCTCTTATTCACTGCACTTCTAAATTTCAACCTGAGCCTTTCTAACCCCTCTCTTTTTCCCGAGCAGACATGGGACCCGGGAGAAGGTGATCCCTATCAAAACCTAATTGTTTTTCATAAACCTTTAATTAATTAGACTCCAGTTCATGAAAGACACTTAAAATATTAACAGTTTGTTTCGAGACGAGGGCTGGGTGAGGATTGCTGCTGGATTTTCACAAGGAACCCAAGTGTAATTAATGTGCATTGGCTTACGCTCAGTGTGTGGGGTCCGGAGTCCTCCCTGGAACGTGCTGGGAGCAGAGGGAGGACCATGGCCATGGCCAGCATGCAGCCAGCCCAGGATGGAGCATGGGTCCCTTGCAGCCAAGGGCTAAGGGCAGCAAGCCCTGGGGTGGTGGGTACTTAAGAAAAGCTCCAAAAAGCAGTGGAGTCCCCCCCAGGTTGGCTCTATGGGGCACACTGAGAACAGCAAACTCATCACACAATTAGCCCCGTCGTAGGGGACCACAAGCTCTGGGAGCAAGGTGCTGAGCATCCCTGAATCCCGCTGGCACCCTTGGAGTGAGAATCTCTGCTCACACAGGATTAAGCCATTCGGGAGTAACAGGTTTGGGTTTTTTCTCCCTATGACCTGCCATGTCAAAGCTTTTTATTAAAGTCTCTTAATCCCCAGATTATCACCACAAAAGTTCCACAGCCCCATCCCAGATAAGGCAGGGTCCATGGTGGAGATGCAGACTGGGGGAGTTTTAATCTGCAAATTACTGGCATGCAAGACCATGAGGGGCTGCTTTGCTGTGCTGCGCGTTGCATCAAGGGGAATTGAATATGTATAAAGAAGACTTCAATGGGCCATGCACTGTGTTCCTCCCCTACACGTGCAATTCCCAAGTGGCCAAGGGGCCCTGCTGAAAGGAAACAACCCTGCCATGCAGCCACCACATACATGTGGAGTCTCCCAGCATCCATGCAGCCTTCATGGAAAGAAGGTGAGCCCAGCTAGGGAGAAGGGGTTGGTTCCCTTCTCTAAACACCCCACGTCATCCCAATGGGATCCATGATTTGGTTTTTAAGAGAGGAATGATAAGCACAGGAAGGCAGAGCTGGTGATGGAAACTCTATTTCTCTCCTGAATACTGGGGGAGGACAGCAAACAGATAAAGTCCCTGCTAGGGATCCTTCACTGACACAAAGTGTGCCATGTGGAGCGAAGGCTTATGCTGTATACAAAACTAATTAGCAGTTACCTTCTAGATGAAGGAACAACTCAAGCATCTGTTTCACTGAAGTGTTTGTAAAAGGAGAGACAGCCCTCGTTGGAGCAGCCTTATGGGTTTGCAAATGTCATTGCTTGGGTCTGGGGGCTCCCAGAATCAGTGCTGGGGAGCCCAGGAGAGACCATCCCCTCCACAAAGTGTTTCCAGGCTGGTGATGAGTGAAGCAGGATGTGCCCTCTCTTCTCCCCTGCCATGTTTGTACAAGCACCTTGTTGCACCTCCCTGCAAAGGCCACCAAACATAAATTAACAGGGAAATGCTGTATAAACATGTATTGATTGGGAGCATCACAAGTGCGAGCAGGGACGGCTCTCAGCAGAGCCCATGGCACTGAGCTCCCTCTCAGTATGCGGGAGGTAGGTTATATATCCACATATTTATATATACTCATGCACGCTGCAAGATGACCAGCTCCACCAGCTCTCCTAGCACAGATGCTGCTATACAAAGCCAAATCCTGGCTATTACTCACAGAGATGCTGAGCCCCACTTGTTCCTACTGAGATCCCAGCTCTGGGTCAAGCTCAGCATCCATCGGGGCAGATCAGTCTCAGTGCTCAGCAGCAATTTGGAGACCTTCTCTGTCAGCAGATAAGGCTCAGGATAGTCCAGGACATGGATTAGCTCTCAGTGTGTAACCTCTCATTGCTCGCTAAGTGAGGATGTCACCCAGCTGCTGGGAATCTGGCTCAGGATCTGCAGACCTGGACTCAGCTCTGGCTCTCTTGCAGCATTCCCTATGACCTTGGGCCAGATGCTTGGGTTTCCTCCATACCTGTTTCCCATCTGCTGGAAAATGACTGGGTATATTGAAGGGTTTGTATGAAGATAAGTAAACTGCGAGGCTATTTGTATCTATTACACTGAGAGGGCCTAAATATTCCTATTTTCTGTAACAGCTCAAGAACTTTAGCATTAGGCAGAAAAAGGTGTTGGGAAAATAACACATTTCCTTTCTGGGGCCTCCTCTTAAAGGAGGGAGATGTGTCTTCCCTTAGAGCCAGCTCTTCATGCATTTTATGAAATGGCAATGCCCACATTTTCCCTAACAGCCCTCATTCCAGCACATGAAATGGCCCCAAGTAGCCTTTGGCTCATGGAAACCTTCCAATGTGCTTAATATTACTTGCAATGCCCATATTAATCATAGCGCGCAGGTGCCAGAGCCACCGGAGGGAAGGAGAAGGGACAGGCCAGGTAATTTATCGCTCTACAGCCCCAGCATGAGCTGTTGCATTAGTTCAACATTACTTTGCTGTCAGGTTCCCCAAGTTCTGGGGATGCAGAACAGGAGAGGGGGGTATCTGTGAATCATCCGTCATCTCTCCAGCTTCTGGCTACAACCTTGTCGTGACTCGTGGGAAAAACTGGGGTTATAAATAAAGCCTGGGGGTGGGGAAGTGACTAATTGAGTGCAGTAATTAAACACAGCTCCCAAAAAAGCTGAGCGTGTGGCTTCAGCCATCAGCACCCCGAGTGTGGGGCGAGAAAGCCTCCAGGATTTGCTGGGTGTAAGGAGCAGCATCATCTGCTAGGATGCTACAGAGCAGTCAATGCATGGGCAGAATACTGGGGTTTGATATGCACAGGCCCAGGTGATGGAGCTGAAGCAGGGAAATGGCTCTTGTTGTTGCTTCATCTTGGGGGAGCCAAAATAAAGGAGTGAGGAAATGTAGTGCAAGGACTGATACCTGCAGGCAAAGCCAGAGCTTTGAGCGTTCATCTGGGCCATGAGATCTGCAGGCAAATACACCAGCTTCCCCCAGACATGTGAAGGCCCTAAATGAAACTGGTACCCAGCTTGGAACACTTCTGCTCCAGCTAATAATACTCAAAGGATAAAATACCAGCATCAATATATCCCAGGTGTCACATGAAACCATTTGTACACACTTGTTCCTTCCCTGGTTCAATTAATAAAGGCAGCCAAAGAAATACCGAGCACATTTCCTGTCAGAAAGCTTCCCAAACTTAGTGACATTTGGAATAACACAAGACAGCTGCGCTGTGAGATAAGTTAAATGATGTATTCAGAAATAGCTCCGTTCGGAAGGTTGCATCTTTCATAGCAGCCTGGCGCCGAAATCTGTGTTGTGTTCTTCCAATGTGGAATAACTCTTCTTCCCGGTTTACATATATTGATGAATACACTTGAAAGATGGCCGGATTCTGTATAGCACAGTGCTTTCTTTTCCTGACACATGGATCCATCTGCCAACATCACAGACCTAATTAGGACTCTCCTATTTCCATTCACCGGCTAGGAAGCATGTGGCATCTTTCCACAAGCCTATAAATCCTCACCCTACACAGACACACACCATATTGTGATGGGTGGGTTATAACCTCCGTGAAACTGGCAGTTGCAGTTGCCTTTCCACTGAGGCTTAATGTCATGAGAGCCAAAACAAGAGAGACCATCACCCAAAACACCGGCTGGCACAGCAGGGTGAGGGATGCAGTTCCCAGCCCTCAGCTACCATGTCCCCATGCCCTAAGAGCCACACACACAGCTCCTGGGTCAATACAATTGTTTATTGGGCTGTTGTTGAAACCAGATTTGTGTAATGGCCCAAAAAAATCCAGCATAGAGGCTGGGTCATAAAGGCAGATGTGATTTGTGCAGCTTAATATAACACAGCAAAGGCAAGAGCTAGGAGAAAGAAATGGCAGGGATCTGATGAGCCCTGGAGACCCAGCTCTGAGAAAGGAGGATTAGAATATCCCTTAAATAAAACAGAAAGAGGGTAGAGGCAAATCTGCCTTCAGTTCTCCTCCAAACAGAGCAGCACATCCCCTCCCAAGCGCGGTCAGCCCCGCAGGTCACAACTATTGTGTGAATATGCACTAGAGGTTATTGTTCTTCCCATGCTGGGGAGAGTTATTTGGAAGTCTCCTGCTGGTGTTAAATTAAATTACCCATATAAATAGCACCGGAGGTGACGGACAATAGATCCCACTGGTTTGCAAGCAGCCTGCTCTATAATAGGCTGAAAGGTAGAGCTATTGTAACATGCCCTGAAAGGCACCTATTTAACTTAGATCTCATCAAGCTTCCACCTGGTGTAAGTTACTTTACAGACCTCCCCCTGCAACGTTATCCAACTTCTGCTGTGCAAGAGCCAAGCCTACCAAATACCTACGGAGTTAGTAGCAAAGTGAATTAATTACTCTTATTTTTGGGTTTCCTCTCGTTTTGCTAAAATTCCATTTCAGCAGAGTCTATGTTCAGATTTCTAACTTTAAATAATGCTTCTTATGGAAAAAATAAACTGCCTGCTCAGCAATTGCTTTCTTTTTGCTTAAACATCCTTGTTACTTCGCAAGGTTACTCCCTACAGCTCCTTTTTAGATGTTAAAACAAGGGAGATAATTAACATTCCCCAGGGAAAGCAACAAAATTCACATCCCAGCAAGCAGCATCTCAGGGAGCAGCGATGCCAGATATGTACCTGTGATGTAAAACGCTTGAAACGGATCCTGAGCAATAGAGCGTTTGCATTGCTAGAAAAATAGCAACAGCAAAAGGCTTGGCAGTTTGATGTTCTGTCAGGGTTATGGGTGTCATTACTCACCAAATAAAGGCACAGATAGGATGAGAAGAAAACTGGAGGCTCTGCTTCTTAAATGCAGAATCTAAGCCAAATTAACCCTGGCAGAAGCCCACTAGAGTTGACCGTGCTACTGGGCAGCCAAAGTTAACCTGGCTCTTTTGCTTTGTTTTCCACCTATTTTAGAGGAGACAGACTGTTTGCTGGCTGAGAGAGTGTGAGGATTAATAGTCAATTCAAGGCTGTAAAGTG
This sequence comes from Coracopsis vasa, assembly GCA_026283785.1. Classification (NCBI taxonomy): domain Eukaryota; kingdom Metazoa; phylum Chordata; class Aves; order Psittaciformes; family Psittacidae; genus Coracopsis; species Coracopsis vasa. The sequence continues at coordinate 9,293 of JANHGB010048990.1, forward strand.
CTGCATTGCTGTGAAGTATTTCATTTAGAAGCTCGCTGTGTTTCTGGGGATGTAGCCTAAGCTGTCTGCACAAAAGCAGGTAAAGTGCGGCCCAGAACTTGCAGCAAGGTAAAAAATTAGCTACAAGGAAATGAAACAACAACAAAAACCTATCAGAGAGTGTGAAATTCACCTGGATCCCTCCTAAGGGGTTTGCACATTTGTGTGATTAGAGTCATATTTATAGGAAAATCTTGTCACTTCTCCTCACACTCGGTGGGGCTGTAAAGCGCATCACTGCTGCGCTCAGGCTTTGGTAGAGCTGCTGAGAAGAGGAGGATGCGTACAGGAGGGACTAAACCTGACATTCAGAAGGGTCTCCCAGCCCAAAGTCCTTCCTTTGTGGCTGTGGGTTTTAATCACAGTGAGATGCCAATGTCCGTGTGCCAAGGGATTGCACGAGGGACACCTTGCTGGAACAAGCCAAAACGCTTTTGGATGCTGGTCCAGAGGCTTTGCCCATTGTCATGGGAGGGAGCTGGTAAATGAGGACGCTCATTTTGCCTCTGGCCATGGTTTGCAGTGCCAAAACACTGCAGAGGGGCCAGGGAAGCATCCCCTTTCTCACCTAAAGGGTACTGAATAATGCACAAGAGCAGGATTTCCTGCTGGCACCAACCCATAAGAAAACAGCTGGCATTAAACTAAGCAAGCAAACAAGCAAAGAAGGCTCCATTAAAACGTGACATCCTCAGTAACAGGATCTTGTTCAGATGTCAACTTAAAAATCTCAGTGATCTCCAAAAGAGTTATAAAACCTGGTTATTGCCATTGCATTCCACAAGCACTTTGCATGCTGCTGAGGCACAAGTGGTCCCATGAATATCTGGGGGAGCAGTGCAGAACCAGAGGGAGTGGGAGAAGAGGCAAAGAGGAGAAGATCCCAAGTCTATGCTGGCAATGTTCCTGCTCATCTGAATTGCTGTTTCATTTCTGAGCACACCACAACGTGGCATTGACAGATCTATTTCTTTTGCAGGGCTGCCCAGCTTTAGACACTTCAGGTTGAAACTTCACCTAACCCATTTCCCCCAGCAGGAGCTCCACAGGCAGAAAAGGGGATATTTCTGTTTCCAGTTGTCACAGGGATGTGTTGGGCAGGTAACAGATATAAATTAATACCTAAATAAAATAAAGGCATGCAGCCAGAGCCCTGAACCAAAGATAAAAGCCCAAACAAGTGCACTGAAGTATAAGGTTAAATGGAGAGGGAAAAGCCATTAGGGACAGGTAGAGCTTTGGAAAAGAGCAGAAATAATTCTTAAGGAGAAAGGGGTGGTGAAATACATCTTAAAGACAAAGAAACAGATGTCAGAAAACCATGGAGAGCTTCAGACAATACAAGTTACTTTCTGTGGTCAAAACTGACCCTGGCTGAGATCTCTGGTCCTGCAGTAGGATGGGATTCCTGTGTTCTCCCTTGCAAGGCCTGGCTGCCTGAACACAAACAGGAATGATGCCACCACAAAAATAATAAACCAGCAATCGTTTTGTTGGCTTGTCACATATTACAGCTAATTATTTAATTACTCTAATTTAAAGTTTTACTCGATTCAGCATCAAAGCATAAAAATCTAGTGATTGCGGTGTCAGAAAGGAATAATATAATTAACGTATTTAGTAGTAACATATTAAACTGTTGATTGCACTGCATTAATCAGCAGAGATGGTATGATACATGGGAAGCTATGTGAAATATATGTCTGGATGGGGCTGTGTCATCTTCCTCCCCATGCCATCACTTACAAACCCGTGGGGTGGGATGTGCTGGTGTGGAGCAGAGTATGAGGAGAGATGCAGACCCAATGCTGCTGTAAGTGTCTGTGGAGGAAGCTGTGGGTGAGCTGAGAGCATCACTGCAGAGGCACAAGGCTTTGCACCACAACCAGGCCCAAGGCACAGATGACAAATCTGGGGTCACATCTGCCCCCCATGTCAGGAAGGCTCTTTGCCCTAGGGATGAGCTGGAGTGCCCCTGAAGCTGCTCAGATTTACAGAGACCTCAGCTTTGTGCTGTTCCTCCCACATAGACACATACCCCAGACTGAAGCATTTCAATGAGTTAACAACCACATTCAGAAGCAGCTGGGTAGCCAAATTCTTGAAGCAATAGACCCTCTATTTTGATAGTGCCCTCCAAAACTGCCTTGCTGGCCACCAGGCAATTAGAAGTAGAGGAATTGTTTCTGCCTGACCTAACCTAATAGCATCCATAACTCCAGTGCTCCAGAGCCAAGCAGCCAACAGAGGGAGCACAAATTCCTGAGCAGAGCTGCGTGCCTGGGCTCTGCCATCCCCTCGGCTGTGCTCAATTGCTGATCATGCTGGCACACAAACGAGGAGGCAGCAAAAGGCATCAGCCTTGCAGGAATAATGTGCTCTGAACCCCCTTCCCCTGCGACAGGACACGGAGCAGCTCAGCTCAACTCCATATAACAGCCATGATCTGAAAATATGGAGGTGAAGCAAGACATCAGTAAAGAAAAGGCCAGGCTGGAAAGAAAGGATGCAAATCAGGGAGAGATCAGGGTTTATGTTTTTAAGCTTAAGTTCTTCTACAAAATACTTCCTTGGTCACAAAGGGAAAGACATAAAGATGGAAAAGGCGTTCAGTGAAACACAGAGGCAAAACCAGACATATCTAATAATAAATTAGACCAATTCGATCTTTCAGATTCATTTCTGTCTGAAAAGAAACACTCCATATTCCTTTTCCTCCCTCGGTGGCCTGCTTGCCTTTCTCATGAGACCTGTCACGTTCTCCAGCATCATGCCCACAGCAGAGATGCTCCCTGTACCCGCCTGGTTTCCATCCCTACAGGTATCCAGAAGCAGTTTGCTCTTCAGCCGCCCCTCCATCGGTGTTTTTTATGACAGAGCTGTTTCTCTATCCCAGCTGGAAACACCATTATACTAGAGCTTTATCTAAAAGCTGTAGATTATTGTTAGTATTCACAGAAAGCACCAGGTTTGAACTTCTCAGTGTGCTGCTCAGAGACAATCCAGCACCTGGGCTGCGATGCTCAGCGATGAAGGCACTTCGCAGGGTTTCATAACAGCAATGAGTGATGGATGTGGAGAGCAGAAGGACACAGCTAGCTGATCCTGGCTGCTAAATTCAGGACTGCCCCAGCTGTGTGAGACTTCTGATCCTCACATAAGTGAAGCGTTGTTGCAAGACGAGCACAAACTCTATTCTTCAAATTAAAAGAAACAATTTACTTAGGGTGGTGGGGTTTTTTCCTCCCAAAATAAGAGAATTCGTATATATTATATGAAAAATTACATTTTCGTTTTCCACCTCAGTGCATCCAATGATTGTGCTGTGATTATTAAACACTTCATAAATAATAATGTGACATTTTTAGATTGCGCTTCTGATTAAGCAGCCATTCTTCTCTCCCTGACTGCAGCCACGGACAGATGAGATTGCTGCAGACGCGGCAATCTTTGCGGCTCCTTCCCTGGGGATCAGGGATCAGAAGTCACCCCTGCAACCCAATTAAATCCAAGAGGATATGAGCTGATCACTTTCAGGCCAGCTCCAAGAGCTCGCAGCCATGGATGGGGAATCTTGGCATGAACTTCTCTGAACTACAGAGCTGACCCATGAGCACAGCTTGATGCTTTTTCTAGGGAGGATATTTTACACAGTGAGTCACTTTCTCTGCAGTGGGTAATGATTTTACTCAATTATGTATAATCAGAGCAAACAAGCAGTTCCAGATGAAGACAGAATTAAATCCAGGGAACTGAAATACAAGAGGAGACAGGTTTCAACGAGAAACAACAAAGTGAACCTGAGAGATAAATACTGTCTCAGTGAGGAAGCGAAGTCATTTGAGGATCAATGCATGGCAGAGACCCTCCTCAAAAAGTTTACTGCCCCTTTTTTACAGCAAAAGAGCATTTAGTGAAGTTATCTATTACATAAAGAGCCCAAATCCAGTGGCATTTATCCCCTGGTTATTCCAGTGCCTATGATGCAGCTGTGTCTCTCAGAGCTGTCATGTAGAGTAGCACAGATGTCAGTGAAAGGGACAATCTCCTAACCCAGATTCTCTCTTGCCTAGTACAGCATTCGGATGAGTTAATCCCAGTCGGAAAACCCAAATGTTTTCTCTTTCTTTTTTTCCTTTCTGAGCACAATCACCATCTCAGAAAAATGACCAAAGAAAGCAGCCCCTTTCCATAAACCCTCCCAGCCATCTGTCTGGATATTACTGACCTTTCATATTATGCAGGCAGGAGGTGGAAAGGACGGGATAAGAAGAGGGGGGAGGTGTGGAAAAATGTCGTTGCTGTAACAATGGCTTATTGCATTTGGATAATCTCTCTCCTTGTAGCGCTGCTAACATGGTAATCTCTCTCCACCTACTGTATGTCAATAATGCAATAACCTGCCTCTCCCCCTGCATCAATAACGCACCAGCCGCTCGCTGCTTTCAGCGGCACTGATGAATTCTAGAATTGCAACAGCTCAGATGGTCCATGCTAGCTTGTCCCTGCCTCCCACCCTCATTACATTTTAATTTCACTTTAAAGACAGTTGCTATCAGCACTGTTTGGCTTCAGCCCCTGCAAAATAAGACTGGGCTGTAGTTGAACTGGGGAGGTTCCGCGGCTTAGCGCAATGCCGGGATATTTCCTATCAATCAGTGCCATTTCTTTGTATATTCTCCTTTGGAAAAGTTAAGGCCAGATTTGCCAGAGACTCCAATGGCCAACAGCTCAATGTGTGCTCCAAAGAGGCTGCTCTAAACTCAGCACTTGTGAAAACCTTTTACTTATGCTTCAGCGTGTGGATAGCGGGTCAGACTTAGCTCAGTGTCCCCATCGCAGCCTTCAGATCTGTGCCAGTTACACCAGTCCACCAGGTATTGATGAATCAGTGTTGTTTCAAAGCATAAACATATACAAGTGCTCTCCATGGCCATGTTAAGCAAATTATGGTCTAAAAAGAAAATGATATAATGACAACAGCTAAAAAATAGTTAAAGCCAAGTGACAAGTCGACAAAAAAATAAGAGATCTGAAAGCATAATGAAGGAAGCTTAATATCAGAGAGCATATGGTAAAAAGATCTTGCAAGAGAATCCTTAATACTACAGTGGGCCTCACACACTGATTAATATCACCTCCTCTGTATAGTCTAGCATGGAGGCATACGAGAAGCAGCTGATAATATTCAGAAACGCCGCTCCTCATAATGATGGAAGATGAGGTTTTGTGAGTTATGTTGAGGATTATTGGCAAAGGTTAGGTGATTTCCCACTGGTGCTAGAGGGAAAACATTGCTTGCAAATTACCAGCATTTGTCAGTACTAATACCACATCCCCCAGCCACCTAAACTGTCAACATTAATAGGTGTCTATAGAGCAAAGAGGGGTGACGACAGTCAGACTTGATCAGACCTTGAAATGAGGAGCACGATACAGAGAATAAAGAAATGGAAATGTGCTCGCAGTGCCTCTTGCCTTGCCTCCCAGCATCCCACCATAGCTGGGTGGGTGGCACTGCTCACCACACTCTGCCAGGTATCACATTTGCTTCCCCATTCACTCTCCTGCCCATTTCTTCCATTCACTGGGTAGATTTCATCAAGCCTCTTCTACCCTCTCCCTTTCCAGTCACTGCTCTGTTTTTACCTATTATTAGCACAGTGTTTCTTTTTCTGAGAAGTAAATGCAAGATTCAAGATGCAAATGCAAGATGCTTTCCTAAGAAAAACATGCAAGATGCAAGGCAGGAAAGGGTTTCTGGTGCTCGGGTACTGCCAGGGTTGGCCATTCTCCTGCTTGCTTGGGCAAGCAGCACTCTGGATCCACTGGCAAGGAACTCACAGTAGGGAAGTTAGAAACAATGTCCTCACCAGGCTTCTAGTACCTTCTCTCCCACCTGGGCACAGCAGCAGCATTATCTACCCTCTGCAATATCTTACCCCCTATTTAAGCCTTGAAAGCTTTCAGTATTACTTAGACTGTGAGGTTTGGGTGAGTCTGGAGAACAGCCCAACATGCAGCCCTCAACCTGGTCTGTGTTGTTTTCCTCTGAGGAGGCTGCTGAGGGTCTACACTCCTGGCAGGATGGGCCTCATCATCACAGGTCCTCAGCAATTCATTAGTGTTCTGCTAAAGAGGTGCTAAAGCATTTCCCCTCTGCATGGCATGGTAAAGGACCTGCCATCCACTCCTCCAGCACTTGAAATCCAGCCCTAGTGACCTGTACTTGTTTCAAGCAGGTAAAACAAACCATGACTACACTCCTTACATCTTCACCTTCCAGGCTGCACAGCCCATGAAACCAGGGACATGGATCAGCTTTGTCCCTAAGTTAATGCACAGTCTGACGTGTGCTTTGGTACCCCTACCAAGGAGAGCCTATAAAATACAGACATCTGCTCTCCTGGGCCTTTCAGCACCAGAGGTAGCATTAATTTAGGTTGGCCACAACCAGAGATAAAAATGATTTCCATTCAACTCCTCCTTCTGTCAAACTGAATAAAATATAGCTCACTTCTTCACCTCGCCTGGCCCCTTGGTGATTAACATTAGCAAATGCAATCAGCGCGTGGCCACATCGCCACTCTCCGTTAATGCAAACCTGGGGGAGGGCCTTGTCTACCATCAGCACAAAAAGAGAGCCTTACCTTTTAATGTGGTCATTCTTCCCATGGCTGCTGGTGATAAAAGAAGCCATCAGAACAGATGGACAGGCCAGCCCAGGCAGAGAGAGGAGATTTCTGCTGATTTCTCAGGGAAAGAGGAAATAAAAAGCATGCAGTGAGCACTCTGCACATCCTCAGCAGTTACCACTCGTGGAGCAGGGCCCCTGAGGGTCATAAACTGAGCTCTCCTAACTCCATTCTTGCGTGTGCTACTGCAATCCCATCTGCTGCCACCCTCTCCCCACTGCAACATTGAGGCAGTGTATGAGTTTCCCAAGCAGGTCCCATGGCAGATCCTGTTGAGTACATGGCACTTGGAAAGAGGCACAGAAAAAGGTCACTGCTGGCACAGTGAATGCTGTTAAATTTTGCAGTCTGGCTCACTTGCATGCCCCACCAGCAGCCAAAGCTATTTTGCCTGCAGGCAGGATTATTAGTACTTCAGACTAGTATTTATAGCAGCTTTTCCCACTGTTGCAGATGGCAAATACACCATGATGTGCACAATCAAAGGCCCAGTTTCATTTCCCCCTCTACTCGCTAGCAGTGAAGAGCAGGCTGACTACATAGCATTCCTTGCCACAGTCTCTGCTCAGGCAGCTTTGAATCCAGATGCAAGTGCTGATTCTGCCCAAACCTCTCTGTTTAAAGGGCCAAACCCCTACAATGACCAAAGATTTTGCACCCAAGGAGTGTTTGGTCTTTGGGTTGCAAAAAACCCTGATGCTGCCATCACTGAGCTGTGAAAATCAAGGAAGTGCCAGGTTTAATGTTAAATATCTCATCCTAACCCTGCCTGTGACGCCAGGGTTCTGGGGCACACACCATTCACGTAGGCAAACATCTGGATAATCTAAGAGTTAATAACCTGGTCTTAAACAACCTCATTCACCTTCTATAAACTAGGGTGGAGTGGTAGAAGGCTGGTTGCCCTTGGAGCTGGACTGTGGGTGTTTGTGTGTGCAGCAGCGTGGCTTGAAAAGCCACATGCAAAATCTCAGCCCATATTGTGAAGACCTTTTTTCCCTAATAATGTTTTCTATGATCCACACTCGGGTACCAAAAGTTGTTGGTTTAAGGCACTTGAATTTATTCTTCTTTTCAGATAACATTAAATGCTCAAACACATTTATTTTTCCTCTTTTTTCTTTTCCCTTCTTTCACTACACCCTCCTCTTCAGCAAACAGGACTCCCAAGTCCCTTCTGATCACTAATAACGTGGGCTTTCATACCCTCTTGGAACAAGTGAAATTTCTTTGACGTCTTAACTTCGCACAAATAGATTTTAATGAGGGAATATCACCTTTCCTTGAGCTAACTCTCTTCCTTTGCTCTTCCAAGGCTTTTGTAGTCATTTCCTTACAACTCACAGAACATTAAAGTTCAGCAAAGTGTTTGAACACCGCATACCATTTCCCCAGGAACTTTGTTTATTCACTGCAGACTGTCACAGGAGGGACACGCTTTCAAACATATGATGTAAATAAGGCAAAGGAAGAACATCTTCTGCATCCCTCCATTGTCCTGACACGGTCTTTCATGTCTGCTTGGGGGATTGCATACAAAAGCACTCCCCATTGGGTGACAACCAGGGTGATGCTACTAATATAAATAAGGCTCTGAAGTGATGGTGAACTCACAAGAGCTGTGGAAAGCCTTAAGTATAACTTGAGTAACATGCATGTGTTGAAGGGATTAGGAGAGCACAACGGATGTGAAAGACAATATCTAGCTACTTGCCAGAGGATGTATCAATTCATGTTCAAACTCCCTATAGACTTAATAAGACAACAGCCAGAGAAGACATTAGCCTGTAAGTTCTGAAATTAGAAGACAATATGAATCTGGAATGAGGAAACACTGATCCTGTTGTCAAATTCCTCTCCCAGAGCACGAAGTTGAGACAACAAACTGAGAAGCCACACATTCCCCATGCTGTCATTCCAAGAAAGGTTCCCAGCATGGAGAGACACCAAGAGATGGACTTTTCTCAGAACAGTTGTCCTCTGGGCTGGAGCAAAATGTCACTGTGAGACATGGCACAGCACCGGGATCCTGGGCAGACGCTCACTGAACCCATGAGTGGGATTCAGCTGTCCCCTTGCAAACTCTTCCCTTTGCTGATGATTTACTGTAATTAAACCATATGTAAGATTCTTTCGCTCTGTCAGAAGCAGGGACCTTCTGCTGCCCATATGCCAGAAAGACAAATGAAGGGCAAAGCTCACATGAAGAAGGCAAAGCTTTGCTTCTTGGTTAAGGCACAGTAAAGATACCTGCAATAAATGCATCTGCTGGTGCTCAGATGATGTTTTGATACACAAGCAAGTCAAATGAGACACAAGAACAGTCAGAAATAGCCGGTGACCACAGACTCTGTGTTTCCAGTTCCCCTATTGCTGTAGGGATGGTGTTGTCAGCACCAAGCCTTACCTCTGCACAGATTATTACTGCTCAGAGCCTGTACCATGCTAGGGCTTGTTCATTCCTGAGGCTTACACCTATGTGTAAAGGGACAGCAGCCATGGGAAGCTGGGAAACAGCCAGATTCTTGGTACCCACTGAAAGGACAAGAGACACAAATGGAAGCACAAGAAAATCTGTTTAAATATATGGGAAAAAAAAATGAGGGTGAAGTATGGAAACCAGTTGCTCAGAGGGATTGCGGAGTCTCCATCCTTGGAGACATTCAAGTGGACATGGTCCTCAGGACTATGTGGCCCTGCTTGAGCAAGGGATCTGAACTAAATGATCTCCACAGGTCTTTGCCAGCTCAACCCTTCTGTGAGCCTGTGAGATGAACTCATGGCGCTGTCGAGCACGAGGGAAGGAGCCTGAATCTTGAATGCTTCAAAGTGTCAAAACTGAAATTATTCCCATTTCTTAAACTGCAGCAGAAAGGAGGCTCCTCAGCTTAGAGACAGTTTATTCCTGCACGCTTGCCAGACAGCAGAGACGAGTTCTCGCTGTTGTTGATGTAACTGCAACTCAACAAGTGCAATAACAAAACAACCCAACAAGCTCAAACCTTTCACAGAAGCTGCAGTAAACCCTTAGTTGAGGTGGTTTTTAGAATGGTAAATACATAAATAAGAGCCAGAATGCGGAGTTCAGGGCAACAGAACCAGAAAGCTGATTCAGCAGAACAAGGCGTAGTCATAAAAGATTTATCACGCTTTATCAGCAATATCCACAGTCTTTCTGTGATTAGAGTCGCATTGTGTGTAATTATCTTATAGAAATTCTGCTCTTTGATGTGCTTTATCCACCATGCTGAAATACAGTTCAATTCTAGTGGGTTTTCATGGTTGACTGGAATTTACATTAATTCCTCCGGGCCTGCAGGGCCAGCCTGGTCTGTCACTAGCAAGCTCTTCATAAATATTCATTCAGATATATATATATAAAAAAATCTGTGAAGTCTTTGACATTCAGGCCCCCAAAAATAAGAGAAGACAAAGGGTCTGACTTCCAAGGAGAGATCTTTGATTAGTATTCCATAGTCCAGCTTTTCTTCCATTTACCATGAATGAGGAAGTGAGTGAAATGTTTACAGCGATTTGCAAGCAGAGGTTACACTGTGCTTTTCACTTCAAATGTCCAAGCAAATTGAGGAAATGAGTCCAGCTCAGTTCATTTAACTTGATTTTTCTCAATCAGAAAAAAAATGCTCTCTTTTTTATGTTGCTTTTTAAAGTTCACTGATTTTTCCCTTACCCCCTATGCCCATAAAGGGTTCCTATCAGCCAGAAAAACTACAGGTGCTTTGCAGGCCAACCTGCGCAAGATGCAAATGCTTAAAACTACCTTGGTTGTGTACCTGATTGTGCTTTTGTGGATTTCAGCATGGGGGATGTAATCACCTTCAATGGGAGCAGAGTCAGTTCTCTGAATAATCACATAATCCTTGGGAGATGCTCAGCGCTGTGCAGGAAGGAAAAAAGAATGGAGGGCAATGGGAGACAGAGGTTTATGGAGTTTGAGGGTTTTTATAAGCAAAGCTCATTTTGCTCCCATGTTTGATAACTAAGTGGAAGTTACTCCTATTAAATATGTCCAAATGACTCTCACAGCTGTAGCTCTGTGCCATTTCAGGCAGCAGATACAGTTAAAGGGAATGTAGAAGACATCATTATGTCTGTTTTGCAAGAATCTCACCTCTGTCACCCAGCTGTGTTCTGTGGATACAGTTTGGGGTTTGGTTCAGTCCCTGGTATTAGAAGAGATGGAACTTAAACACTTTTTAATTCAGAGGTGCAAAAAAGGCACAGAATCGATCATTGCAGATTGAAGGGTCAGGCCACCCGTGAGTCTGATCGCACCCCAGACATAGAGAAGCCATGAGAAACCAGTGAGCATGGTCCACAGAAACCAAACTGTGTCACCAAAGGCCAGACCTCGTTTCTGCAGGAGCCTCCCTCATTCCCTTCAGCAGGACCAGAGGTGGATCCCCATCTACACCAGTGTAGGCTTCTCAACCTACAGTGCGATTCCTCTTGCCCAGTGTAACTCCAGCACCTTCAAGTGTTGCAGCTTTAGAGCTTATTGCACAGTCAAATCCCACCATCAGGAACATACACCCACCCTTTTCTATTTAACTGCAAGGAATGCTTCATCCTCTACCCATTGATTTCTAAGGTGTACATTGAATTAGATTAGATTCCAGGTCAGTTCAAGGAGGGAATAACATCCTCCATTATCAACTCGACCTGCTCCTCACCTCTTTCCAGCCAGGTCTTCTGGGTTCATTATGTTCTTCTTTTCAATTCTCCCTATGACAGGTTTCCTGAACAACACAAAAGCATCAACACAGGTAATTAATTGCTGGTGGTGGTGTTCACAAGCTCCTGACTTGCTTGTGGGAGGGGGAATTATAAATCCCATTTCCTAACTGTGCTTCTTGACAGATGAGATGTGATGGAAGGAAAAACCAGCCCAGACTCTCCACTCCTCTGTGGTTTTTTATCTGAATGGAAGTGGGTTTGAGGAGGTTTGACAGAGCTGTGCAGGGAGCTTTGGGGTGAACGCGCATCAGCAAAACCCCTCTGTGTTGTGAGAGGAGCGGGAGAGACGAAATCACTACATTTGAGTGAGAATTGAAACAAGTTAAGAGCTGCATGCTTATTAGCTCCTCACAGCAAAATAATCTGCCACTGAAAGCAGACAGGGAAGAATATCAGAACGACTGTAATGGAACACAGATTGGTTTAATAGTATCAGAAACTCTTTTGAAGGCAGCTGTGTAGCTTAGAGCAGGTGGGTGCGACACAACAGGGAGGCCTATCTCTAGGTAGAGACTTTGTTAGAGAGGAAAAAGGAGGGGGAGAAGGGAGAAATTGGAATTCTGTTGTCAAGTAACATCACGCTTTAATTTCATGCCACATTATGGCAATCTGGTCTGTAAGGCACTCCCAGTGTGTGGCTGCAGAGCTGCTGTATTACAGCTTCTGCTTGCAAAGCTGATAGGCCCGGGAGACCTGCAGCCCTCAGCTAATTGTAAACCCGATTAAATAGCAGTGTGAAGAAGTTTGATTAATTCAATCTATCTCCATGCATCAAGACCAGAACCAGACGTGGCACAAGCCCCAGATCTTGGGAGTACGGAGTTCTTTGTTCTTCAGGTTTAAAATAAAAATTCAAATGGAATATAGGACAATAATGAAATGAGAGCATTACGGCACGATGAAACACAAGTGGCAATGCTACTTTTCTTCCTAGGAAATCCCCAACCTTTCTGCCTTTAGAAAACAATGCATTAAAAAGAAACCCTTTTCAATTAGCATCTTTATGTGCTTACCCAGATAAATCACCATACTAATAAACTTCTGATAGACTTTCAGGGGCTGCTTAACCAAGGGTTTCTGATCCAGCTGAATTCGTGGTCTCCTGGACAGGATGGATTTGGACTTGTTTAATTTTAGTTGTTTCAATGGCAAGGAAACTGCCAATTGTTCTCTCTCTTCTAAGTGCATGTGAGACAGAGGATGTAAAGAGGGACTATTCCTGTTAGCTTGGCTGCCCTGACTGACCTTTGGAAACCACAGTGTGCAATGCACTCTGCACAGAGCAGGGCAATTTTGTGCCATTTCCCATTCAATTCAATTATTTTACATGACTGATCAACGCTTAGGAGACTGCCTTCCACTTCCCGAAGTACTGTGAGACTGCCAAACAGTGTATCCAACTTAGGAAGTTGTGTGTTTATAAGCAATTTTAACCAAGGAAAGTGTGAATATTCCTAGGGGACATTTTTACTTTGCATGTTTGTATTTGGAGACAACTGCAGCTGCACATGCTTGAAGCCTTTGGGTCTTTTCCACCAGCAGGCAGTCTTCATACTTCATACATTTCCAACATTGAAAGAATGGAAGGATTTTCCCATGCTCAATTTGCAAATCAAAGAGAGATAACTCATCAGGTTGCTCTTTGCAGTTTGTTTTAGCCTCCCACTACCAATAGAAACTAATCATAGAATGGTTTGGGTTGGACGGGACCTTAAAGATCACCTAGTTCCAACCTCAATATACAGGAATAATACAAGAAAGAGTTCAGGAGAGAGTGTGATATTCATTTCTATATCTTATGAGGTAATCTGTATACATGTATTTGATGCTCCTTTCCACTCTGTTACAGCCTACTGCACATGAAGTGGCCTAGCTCCTACGACATCCCATATTAACAGTATGACTTGTAATAACACCAATAACACAGCAGTACAACGAGTAATATTAGATTATTCCTGTTATTCATCACTATCACGGTTGGACAGAATCCTCTTAAATCTACCTAAAGTGGCTTCCCACGGCTGCTAGTGCTACCACCAAAAAATGATATATTATGCATACATGTAGAGCTTGTGAGCTACCCACCAGCTGCTTTTTGTGTACCATTATAAGATACCTGCATGACCCTCCTAAACTGAACGTGATTTCATGGCAGAAGCTGAGCCACTGTAATACACAGAAGCCTCCTCCCTCCTCTTCCTTTTCTTCCCCACTAGCAAAGGTAGAGGACTTCCCAGGCCCCACCACACTCCTGGAATGCATCCTCTCGAAAAACCCACTGAACCTCAAATGATTATTCCATGGTGAGAAAAGCAGTGAGCAGTAGAAAATGACAGTTTACCTAAATGGAGGTGAAAATGCACTTTCTCCTGTACTTAAAAGAAATAACAGCTTTCAGCAAAGATCTAAATCCTAGCAACAAGCACTACATAAATGCAAAAAGGTCATCTCTTTGTTAGAGAAAGGTTACTTTGCCGAAGACATACTTTAAAAAGGGAATAATCTACTAAAGGAAATGAAGCTTGGTAACATTCCTGTTGTATTTGCACATGTAGAGATCTGTGCACTCACTTCCAGTGCAAGAATGGGAAGGAAGGTTGATTATAATGAACAGTTTTCTTCTTTGAGAGATAGAAGGAAGAGAATCAAAGGTGTGTTTCATACAAAGGGCTATTTAAAAGCAGAATTTGGGCTCTGCTGAGCAAAGCATGAGTTGTCAGCTGTGAAGTCACCAGCGGAGTGGGACTTCACCAACCTTGCTAGAAACAACGAGTGCTCCTACACCCCTGATGTTCCTTGTCCTCCCCCTGCCAGACCAGTGTCTGCCTTGAAACAATGCTTGGGGTAAACTTCTGGTTCCAGTTGAGACCACAGCAAAACCCCCTTTGCCTCCAAAAGAGAGAGAGGACCCCAACATTTGGGAGATGGGAGGCTCCAAAGGCAAGAACCTCCTGTTTGAACAGACAAGCAGGCAGGGGTATGGAGAGAAACAAAGGCACAGAGGGCTGATCTGTGTAAATCCTGATTAAGCAGGAGAGTACATAAGAACGTTTAATTTTACTCCTAGTCAATAAAGTCAGAGGCTCTGCAAGCCAAGCTGGGTAAGCTGCTGCTCAGAAAGAGTCATTGCAAGGAACAGGGAAGAATAGAATGATGAAGCTAAATGTTGAGGGGAGAAAGGAGGGAATCCATAGCAGAAAGTCTCTTAGAAACAGCCAGCAAGTCTTGGTGCTGCAAAGGACACCAAAGAGAATACAATAAATTATGGGCTGCACAAAACAATGACTCCAAAATACTTGGGCCTGATGCAGAAGGATGCTGATGGAGAAACTGAAACAAGGAAGTGCCCACAGTGTTTATTACCCTGCTCTAGATCCATCTAATTCTTATGTGATTCGGTACAACATCATCTTTCCTTGTCCAAGCTCCATCTCCAAGATAACAACTGATTAGAAACAACCATGTTTAAACAGAGGTATACAATGGTCTAGGCTTCTTCTCTGGGTCTTTTCTTGCCTTTGGGTGAAGCTCAGGTGGAACCTCCTGTTGACTTTATTGGGAGCAAGGATTAGATTGTCTTCTCAGGAAATACAAACAGCTACCTTCAGAGCCATTAAGAAATGGAGAATAGAAATCTCTGGTTAATAAGAAGCTAAGCCTAGGAAAATAAAAAGGCAATTCTATGTCACCTTGAAAAGATCAACATCATTTGTCATGTGGTGTTTATTCAGCACAACAACAACTGCATTTGTGCTTTTAAAGGGAAATGAAAGGAGAAAGTAGCAGGAGGGGGGAACGGGGGAAGATCTGAGCACAGGAATGTACTGCCTAGGGAGGGTGCAAGACGCCTTTTTGCCTGCCTTTAGACCCTGATGCTCTGCTCCTGCTCTGGGCTGGGACAGGACTGCCTGCTGCTGCTTTTT